>JAKSZP010016056.1:0-111752 GCA_022478985.1 Massospora cicadina | reverse complement strand
TTTTTGACCAGCTTGATCTTGAAGTGGCTAGAATCAAAAGTTTTACCATCTCATTCCACTAAGAATTGGTATGCTTCATCTCAGCATTAAGGTTGAAAGGAAGTGCAGGAAAATAAGAGGCATCCATGAAAGCTTACTTAAATTAGACATAACCTTGGGTTTGCAGGTAGTATAGCATATGGAACTTCATTCTAAAAAGCAATTTAGTTGAGAGATTTTGACAAAGGTTTATGCAACCACCTGGCAAGGATGTTATTAGGTAGAAGCTTGCCATGGTAACAGATAAAGTTAAACTTTGTTTGGGAGGAGTTAGGTCAACAGATCAGTTGTAACTGTCAAGATAGCAAAAGGAAAGCATTGAGTTGCTTTGTTAGGTAGATAATTCAATAGAGGCGAGAAATCTTGATTATAGCCTCACTTTAATTTTCAATGGCAGTTGGACAGTTCACATTCAATTTTTATGCTGAGATTTTTCATTAAATAGTATTTTGCTGCATAGATGGGTAAATATAAACTTAGATTGGAAGACGTCAGGTTGGAAGATATAAGATAAGAGTCAAAATAGCTAAGGGAAGGTTTTGGTTGTCTGGCCTTGTTAACATGTTGGTAAAAGTGATCAATTTTATTGTAGCCTCACACTAATTCAAGATGGTAGTTGGGAAGTTCATAAACAATTATGATGACGTGATCAGTCATTATACAGAAAATCATGGTATTAACAGATAAATTGTCTAATTAGCAAGGAAATGGTAATTTGGCATCCTATTTTGACCTTTACATCAAGGGTAAAGATTTGGAGCACAGCTTTTCTTAACTTTAAAATAATCTGGTGGCAACTTCCTAAACCATGTCTGATCTAGTAAAAAAAGGTTAAAGAATTTCAATTGTTTAATGCCAACAGGAAAGTTAAATATTAGTAAAACTTAAAGCTATAAATAAAATATTTTAAAATACATAAGTTGGTTAAGGGATGAGGCTTGGTATCAATGGCCTCAGCTCAACTGGATCAAGAAAATTATTGGGGTTTTTGGTGGTCTTCACAGGTTAAACAAATTTGTGCACTGAAGCATTTTATTCAGCTGCTCCAATTTCATTATTGGAACATCGAGGAGCTTCAGTGTGGTTAAGCAAAATGTGTTTGGAGATTTTGAATAGCTGTTCTGATTTTTTTGTTGGGTCATTGGTAAACATTGATGCAGGGCAATGAAGTGGGCACTCAGTATTTTGTCTATTTATTCTAACCTTGTTAAAAACAGTAAAGAGCCACTTCACATAAAAGCCTAGATGCTCCAAGGAATTTGGGTTGGCTGTTTCATCATTGAAACAGTGAGGAATATCATTGCAGAGAAATGGAGAGGGCGCTGAGGCATTTAGGTTGGCTGTTTTGTTGGTGAAACATTGAGGAGCCTTGGCACAGGGAAGCAAAAGAGGAGTAGGCTTTTTGTTTGAAAAGTTTTATTTCTTCCTCAAGTGCTTGTTGGCTTCATCTTTGGCGGTGACATCCAGTTTGCTGGCTTTAACAAGCTCAAATTTTATTAACTTCTTCATGTTTTTTCCAAAAATAGGTGGGTAAATTTGGTGGCATTTCTTCAGGAGTTGTTCCAACATCTGAATAAAACATTGTTAATTATAGCATCATAAGACAGATCCAGTCCTTCCACTAATGCTTCATCATTTTCAAGTATATAATCAACTTCTTCAAAAAATTTGGCGGCATTTTCAGCTTAATCATTGATTATCTTGAGCTGTTTTACAATAGCATACATTACATATCCATTCTATCTCACAGCTCACTTCTTCCACTTCTATTTTCACTATTTCAATTAGTCAATGGCTAAGAAAGTCCATGGAAGTATTGACACACAGGTAGGTTTGAGCTCAAACAACCAGTGATAAAAATCATATTATAAGGTAATGTGGCTACTTTTTACTCTTCTTCATCCAGTTTTGATTTTTAGAAAGACCCCTTTAGTGTACACTCATACTTTTGATATCGGTGGAATGATTCATCTTTGTGAAGTTACATCTTCATTGGGTAGCTATGGAAGCACATGGAATGGAGCATCAGTTATGGGAATCTGGATATTATTTGTTGATAGCTAGTCCTTCAAAGGCTAAGAAATCATTATACTTTGTAGCGTCACCAATTTTCTTAGATGAACAATCCGTCACTAAGGTAATTATATAGCTCTTTGGCTCTTCTTAGCGCAATGATCTGTCACTAAGGAAGATGCACTATATTTGGATGGTTGATAAATTGTTGAAAGTTTACCTATTATTTATAAGTTCAGAGGCTCTTAGTGAACGCTTAACTTTTATATTTGAGGTGGGTCAACCTTAGGACAAATACACCACACTGAGAATTTTTCTAGCCAGTACAGGTTTCAAAATTGAAACCTGAACAAGGGTGGTTAGCCTGCCAGGCTAACCACCCTTAGTGAACGCTTAACTTAATATAATCATTATATGAATTAAAAGTTGTTTTTTGCTGGATAAATAACTAGCGCTATTTATTTTTTGGAGAATAAAAGATATATTCAGGAATATAAAGTATTTCAGCGTAGAAGGTATAGAATTTACTATTCTAGACTTTTACATGATATATAAGGATATAATCAACAGATATGGGTGTAAAGGTAATGTAAAGTATAAAATAAGGTAATGCAAGGCTGAAACAAAACCTTTAATTACTAAAAGAAAGGATAATAAATTATAAAGGTAAATTGCCCTATTTATTGGTTAGTAAATCACTTGAGAGGTGATTTAATATGAATTTATTTAGTCAAAAATTTGGCATTAATACTGGAAATTGCATGTTATTTAAAACTGATAAAGATAATAAATAAAGGCATTAAGCCCAATAAAGTATCAATCAATAAAAGAATATAGGACAATATTGTTTATATAAGTAAATGGATTAAAAGCTCAAGGGAGAGGATTTACACCTACTATGGCATATCCTAACAATCTAAAAATTTAATAATATATATTGGCCTAATTTTTATTTCTAAAAATCAATCCTACAGCTAACAGCAAATATATGCAAGCTCAATCTGAACATTAAAAAATTACCCATGGTCCCTCCAGATTAGTTATCAAGAACTATGGATGAACCACAATGCAATAGTCACAATAAACAAGAACATAATCCTGAATTATGAAGGAACGACGCCATTAGGATCCTAAGAGTTGAGGCCCACAACAAGGACGTGGTCATAAGCTTTCAAGTGATTATAGTTTACTAATAATCAAATCTCCACAAAAAACTTTTGGAAATTCTTATTTAAATTCAAACTGAGGAGCTATGGTAATAAAAGGATATCTGAACTGCTGGACAAACGCAAGCTGGGACTTGTTCCCAACAATTGAGTAACCCAACATTAAGCAATGATATGCCAGAGTACCTAGTATCATTGGGGATGTTCCTTACATTAAATTAAGAGGATGAAAATAACATGAACCTTACAATGTGGACATACAACAGCAACAGTGAGCTGCTAATTAGTTCCTGACTGGATTATGCCCTGGTTTTCATCTAATCTTAGTATGCTGACTTCAAACAGAAAAGGTCAACATTAACACAGAGATTAACCGCATAATTGTAAAGGCAGCCATCAATTTGGATGAATCCCAAAGCAGCAAGAGATGCAGATCTCTCCATTAATGCTGAGGGACATTAAATAGTGTCAAACCGCCAAAAGCGGTTTTGATTGCATCATTTCTTAATTAAACCATCATCCAGAATTGATCTCTTCAACCAATGGATGAAAATTAAGGAAAAACAATAACTATAATGTCAAGTATAAAAAATCTAAAGCCTACAAGAAAACTGCAGCCACAAAGAAGATGAAGGATGCTCTGGTTACCTGAGGCTCACGTACTGGGACATCTGAGACTGGTTGCGTGACTATTAGAAGACACACAAATGGTACCAAGCCTTCCTAACCAAACTGGACAATGAACTCTGGACAAGTGCCACCTACCACCAAAAGTACAGTTGAGAAAAAGTCATTGAGAGCATTGTAAGCCTCAATTAAATCTGATCCTGGACTAAGACACTGCAGGTCAAAACACAAACCAAAGAAGTTTCCAGCAATCTTCATTCATTAAAAGTGAAATTGAGTTTTTATAGTGAGCCTTTCTAGTATTTCAAGACCATCATATTGGCAACTAACCCTAATTGATCAGGAAAAGCCAGCGCTTAAGGTCTGCTCAGCTGAGGACAGGCATAATCTTTCTATAAATCACTGTTGCAGAAGTAACACATGTTCTAAAGGAGGAGATGAAGGGTAAGGTGCCTGTCTCTGACAACATGTCCTTGAAGATACTCAATGCAATGCACAACTGCATCACATCAGAACTCACCTGCCTGTTCAACCACTACCTTTGAACATAGCTTCAAATCACAGGAGCCAGGAGACCTGGATTGTGCTTCTTTAAAAAGGTTGTTCAATAAAACCCTCAGAACTGCCGCCTAATAGCACTTTTGCATGCTGACTACAAGATTCTAACGCTAATTTTATTCAATTGCTTAATGATTATGGTGCTGCAAACCCTCCAAAAATCACAGCATGAGTTTATCAATGGGAACATCATCTAGGATAGTATCAGCTTCATCCAGAACATCCTACAGGATACACAAGGATCTGAGAATGGCTACATCATGTTTTAGATATGAAGAAGGCTATGATATGACATCGATGAATCCCCCCCTTGGGTTGGGACCATCTAGTACTAAAAAAAGAAGGCTATGATATGGTAGCATGGTCATTCCTTAATGCAGCAATACAAGAGGTTGGAATCCACACCAACTTTATTTACTGGGTTACCAACTTATACTAAGATTTAACAAACAAATTTATTGTAATTGACAGGTTGTTTTTGAGTATGGACTTATTATTGGACAGGACCTCTTCCAAGGCATTCCATATCACTGATCTTCTTTAACTTAGCCGCAAACATCCTGTTTGCATTGATGAAGATAAAAGCTACAGAGCATCATCCACCCCAATTAATAGCCCAACAAAATGAAGGCCTTTGCTGACAATACTGTGGTAGGGATTAGCTTTAAAAATGACCTTCAAGGCGTCAAAGAGCTTCTCATATTTTACCAATCAGCCTCCAGTGAAAAAAACGTTTTAGAAGACGGTCATAGTCACTATTGGTAGCCCACAATTAAACCCTCCCGCTGGCCTGATTCCCATATGTCCCACACAAAAGTTCCAATACCTGGGGATCTTATTTAATAAAAAAGACCCAGCATTTAAGGAAATGAAGCAAGAAATGCTAACTGCTAAAATCTTAAATTTCTTACCATATTTTCTAAAATTAGTGTTTGAATTAGCCAGGCACACCTACCAACTAATTTTCTAGTTTTGATTTGTTTAAGTATTCCCAGTCTCAATTTTACTCCTTATTTGATTAAGTGTAGCTATTTCCACGTCTAGCCGTTTACAGAGGATCAGGCAAAATCACCATTAGTGTCTTAGTAACTCAATTTATCAGAAATTGATGTTGAGAATAAATCAATAAGTTTTAGCATTTCATATATATTAAAATTTACTAGTGGTTGATGCCAAGGATAATTACTTTATGGTTACCAGCAATTGATGCTGAGAATATTGAGTTGATTTTCTCAGCAAGTGATGCCAAAGTTAGTTGATATGTTGGAATTTAATTGCTAATCACCGCCTAAATATAATAACTTCTTTTCCTCATAAAAGGATCATCCTTTCGCTTGCATTTTATTTTTAAAGCTGAGTTTTATCCTTGGCAGTAAAGGGTAGGATTAAAAGTCCGCAAGGTATAGATGCTGGGTGAGTGCATCTAGGGAGTGAGCAGCGCCACTACTCCAATACCTGGAGATATAAGGAACCCCTGCGCGGACTTACCTGGTTTGCAATCTGACAACAAGGGACTAAGGGAGATTGACCCCAATAGACTGGGAGATGACAGGACAGAGCCGGAGTGTCCAGGTCAATTAGGGATCTGGGCCTCCCAATGGGATAAACTGACTGAGGGTTAAGTTATTAACTATGCTGGCTTAGGGAGTTGCAATAAAAACTTAAAGTAAAAGATTACTTTTGAAGTCAAAAGAGAGAGGGTCAATAGCTTCATATAGTTGCCTGGAACGCTAGTAGAGTTCCAAATGTGTGGATTGTAAAGTTTGTAATACTAGCCAACATGTTATCCCAAATGGCTTTATGCAAGTATGCTTGCCTAAATCCTAAAGTGAAGGTGCAAGAGATTGAAATCTTATCATAACTTAGTATGGGACATATCCCACAAGCTGCAAATGAGTTCAATGCTGGAACACAAAACAAAGTTTCTCATATCATTTTCATATAACATAAAGCCAAAGCAACACCAATTGCCCTCAATTTCCTATTTAAGCAAAGCAAAGGTAGTATGGGCCTAATCAACTATAACACTTCGTGCCTAGTGTATATGGACCATGTTGTTTGTCTATAAGTTGCAGAATCACATGAACTTCCCAAAGCTTGCACAAGGTACCAATTGGGATCAGACCTAAATATTAAAGAACCCATATCACTATGCTCTCTATTGAAATGATTTGACCCACCCAAAGCTGCCCTCCTGGTGGAAGAGCTCCTATTACTGGCAGCTATTTAACTGGTGATATAGCTGGTCAGTCGGTCATTTTATATTAATGTGCGGGAATCCAATCAAATTTTACAGGATATTGAATCCTGAAGTTCACCAATGAGCTTGGTTACAACATGAGAGAAGTGGAATAAAATTTAGACAAATTTGCTAAAAAGGAGTAATTTTTTCAAGAATGCTTAATTAAAAATTTGGGAAACAACATCCAAAGCCACAGCCAAACCACCCAACATGACCCTGAATTCCAAATGACTGGGCTGAGGAGGGGCATGATATCAACTACAACCTCATAGAGTTGGTAGTGGGCCTCAATTAAAAATGGTAACCTACAGCTAGCATTTATTACCTGGATGACTTTACACAGTGCCATTAAGACGGGCAACCACTATGGCCTAGATCACTTTTCTAAGGACTGTCAAGTATGCGCTGACAATGTGAAGATATCAATCACCAATACTTTGAGTGCGCCGTTTTAAAAATACTAGGCAACAATAAGGCTCTTTTTTTAGTACTAGATGGTCCCAACCCAAGGGGGGGATTCATCGATGTAACAATAAGGCTCTTACTGTCTGGGGAACAATCCACAAATTTTCACCCTCTCAAGACCTTTTCTTTGCAAAGACACTGCATAACCAACTGATCCTCATCCAGGAATTCTTATACAATTATTGTATTTATTATGATCACTTGGCAATTGTGGGGTAAGCATTTGATCCATGAGCGCCCTAATACATAGGGTTGAAAATAAGAATAATCAATATTCTATCCAATCAGCTTGCACTAATCACAAAGTTCTTGCGCCTAATCCCAAAATATTTTAAAGTTGCATGTCTTGGGTTAAAATTATGCATACAATGCCCAGTTTCATCAGTTACAATCAATCTGCTGGTCCACTAGGGGATCCATCCCGCTAGTGGATGTTGAAGTTATCAATTACTTATATGATAAACTACTTTTTGGAGAGATATTATAGTGAATATTTATTAATCTGTTAAATTATGATCTGTGGTGTTGATGAGTTTTTGTTAGGGGATGATCCTCAACAATAAGCAAGCAATTAGGGGGGCTTATTTAATCTATAATTTAATTGACTTGTAGGAGTTGATTTGGTTTATTATCAATTGACTAAGAGTTTTTGATTTTCTGGAAAGTAATGCCACCTTTCATAAAAGCAACTTTCAAATTAACAATTTTTATGAAACAAAATCTGCTATTTATGGGTAAGAGTACCATTACCTAAGCAGGTTGTTACCAGATAAGGGTAAATTCAATGGGAGTTGAGCAAAGACATTGGAACACGTTCTTGTTTTAAATCAGAAGAGGCCAAAATTAAGGAGGGAAGAGGACCTGAGTATATAAATGAGGAAGACAATTGTTTTGCGTGACCCTAGAGGTTAATTAATCAATGCAGCTGCTGTTCCCAATCAGGGTGCTAACCAAAGAGTTGTGCACCGAATTTCATATAAAATCCCCTTAACATTTTTATAAATAAAGCAGATAAAATTAGCTTTAAAGGAATACAAAATTATCTATAGCTTATAATTTAGACTGTTTGCTCTTGGAAAGAGAAAAAAGGACAAGAAGATCTTTTGTCTACTATCTAGTACTAAAAAAAGATCTTTTGTCTAAATTATTTTTGATCTCCACGGACTTGGTGAGATAAGAAGGAAAAGGATCTCTGAACTTTACCCTAGGTTAAGTTCTACCAGATGGATAGAAGAAGTTCTTACCATTTAAAAAGAAATCAACATTAGGACAAGCACTAGGTTAGCGTTGGACCTAAACAGGATACTGACTAATAGATAAACTAGAACAATAGTCTTCATGCTACTATTGCACATTCTATCATACATCTAAATCAAACAACGCACATAAAAGCAACCTGTGCAAGTTGAATAAAGGGAGCTGAAGTGAGTTATTATACATAATGAGAAATCAAATCCCAATTTTACAAAGTGGTACTCATTCAAGAAGATGAAGTTAAGTATCCAGCTACTAAAGTTTTAACATCTGGCATTCACACTCAGATCAATAATCAACCGTGATGAGGCAACTTTTAGACCTAAGCTCTATTACCAAGCAAGCCCATCTACGCGAAAACTTTGGGTATATTGGCAATTAGCAATCAGGATCAGTTAGCAAAGCTATATGATTAAATACATATGTTCCCATCAATTTTTATACAAGCCAAAAACTCATTTCTGCCATTACCTCTTTCCATTATTTTTAAATTTAAATAAGGGAAGGGAGTTTTAAAAAGATTAATATTACTATAGACTTTCTATAAGAGATATAAGAGATAAAAACATTTAATAGTCAAATATAAAACTGTCATGGACTCCCCAACTATGCTTATGGATATCCATCTCAGTCAGTTAGTTAATTTCAAAAATTGTCTTTACATTGTAAAAACCAACTCTATACTACTATTTTGGCTGTTCCAATTAAATAAAGTGTACATTAAAATCTTTCAATAGTTTAAATATTTATTAAAGAGATATTATAATGTGCCATCATAAAACATAATACTGAGAATAGAAATCAAATCCCAAAGGTATAAAAGCAATAAGCTTCTAGAGGAGTATGACAACCTTTTTTTACTATAGCACATAGCTTTAAAATATGAAGGGGTGAAACGCTTTGTTGACTTGGGCAATTATCAGCCAGTATAAGCCCAAGTTTCTTTTAAAGTAAGATTGAAAGGCCCAAATGACTGTAAAGCTCAAGCAAGCTGTTCAAGTTTATATGGAGATTCCCCCTAAAAGTTCTTGGATCTCACTACTTTTCTAAAAGGGGATGAGAGCCATTAGGATTTAATGAACTACCAATAGCTTAATGAAATACCTAAATTATTATACCTTTCCCCTCACAGATGACTCACTTATATTGCTTTCTGGGTCATAATATTTTTTGACTATGGCTCTTTACAAAGGGTATTGGAAGTTCACACCCACTACAAAAGATTGAGCTAGTGCACACTTGTCACTAATGAAGAAATGAAAATTTTCCTGAGGTTATGTACACTCCAGAAAATTTTAAGCAGGAGATTGGTGGTCTACATGAGGATAGAAAATATCATAATTATTGTTATATCTATATGGCAATAATTTGATAAAAATTTATTGGGAATCTTAAAAATCTCTGAGAATTTTTACATGGTATGTCACTCTTCACTAGAAACAGAAACTGGCTAAATGTTTCTTATTTACCAAGAAATGTTGTTTATCATGTGTAATGATGAAGAAGGAGATCCTCTAAAATTAAAATACCACAATTATCCAGAATATATTGCCTTAAAACAGGGGAGTTATTAATTGCTTTCATTAATGGCGAGATATTACCATCAATTTATCTCTTAATTAATGACCATTTAGAATCACTAGGCTCACCCTTATTAGTTTTTCATTAATGAAGTCCTTTCATAGCTTTTTATAAAATAATGAGCATTGTAATTGCAAAAAAGCCTAGCTAATTAGATGCAAATTGTAAAATTAAGTAAAATATAAAAAGTGTACTGATATTACATTATAATAATTCCAGAAATAAGGGCAAAAACAAAATGAAAACCAAGGTAGAGAATCATTTGAGTTGAGAGGAATAGTATTATCAGGAACGTCAGAGGAATATTATGCAAATGAAGAAGCAAGATACTACATATAATTTTGAGTAAAATGAACTTGCCATTATATATAAAATTTTCCAGTGTTGGTATATGGGCATAAAAGTGCCCATTTTTTCACAGCACTAAACAACAGGAAGCATATGAGGCTACTACCCTTAAAAAGGCAATAACGGGGAAAAATTAATTAAATAAAGGTATTTTAAATAATATGGCAGAGTTGCACTACCCAATATTATTGCAGGAACATCTTCAAGATAGAATTTCTTTGTCATCTTTACTTCTGACATTTTGTTATATATCTTTATGATATCTCATGTGATTTGACTTAAATTTATATCAAAGTTTCATCAGAACACCAACACAGTTTTCTTTGAGTTGGACACAAGCCATATAGCAAATCATTGCTTTTGGAACTAGTCATTTATGGGATAATCAACTATACAGCCATGAGTGGAATCATAACTAAGATTCTTATTACTAGTATGACAAACAACATACATAAAACTGCGCTAAAATTATTTTAGTACTTCAAACAACATTGGCAGGAAGGAAAATTGGTTGGGATGAACTTCTACTAAAAAGTTTTAATTTGACCCAGCAATGATTGTTTTTTAAATTAGTTATAGGTTAATTAAACTTATTATTATGTCACCCAAATTTTAACATTAAATATGTGACTGAATAATAATCATAAAAAGCCAAATTTATTCCTCATTATACTGTGCCACCTCATGGTAAGTAAGTTATCTTTAACCGCATAATTTAGAACCAGGAAGTAATGACACGTTTCACTCAAGGCGTTGCATGGATAGGCGAGATGAGTGTGCCATTATGAATGAAACAGTAGGGAGTGGAAAGCATGAGGCGAGGGAATAATGTTCTATAGCCTATCTGTTGGTGAATCAGATGAACTTTAGAAATTAGTCAATATGTATTTTGTTACTTATTACTCTTATATTTTTTCAATTTTAATTTTTTTTATTTTTATATCCTTATTTTTTATTTATTTTGACTGCATTATTATAATTAAAGGACTTTTCACTCTATTGTCAATGCACCCATCCATCAAGTTTTTAAGTATTCATGCATCAGTGGACGTGCTATCTATCATCTTGAATTAAAAAATCTTGGCAAGCTGACGTAGATCCGCATCCTGGTCTTTTTCTTCTTCTCTAGATTGGTAAAATAAATCCTCAGGCTATAGCTTAATTAACGTGGACGTCAAGTATGATGAGAAACGGTTAGATAGAGTATTGTGCTTGTACATTAGAAATTAGTAATGTCTGAAAATCACCTTTCTGTTATGCCAGGTTCACATGGGAGGTGCGCTTATTGTCCTTAAAATGTCATGCAATGCAAAGTAGACCAGAAATTTTTTGGACCAAGATTATCTGTGATTTTTCATGTAGACAATGGACCCAAAATGCCACATGAATTCCAATCCAATCAACAGGTCATAATTCTGGTTAGTCAAAGTGATCATGGGTGCTGAATAGTGAATGAGCCAAATCAAAGGGACAAAGGACCATATGCTCTGTCAGAATTCTAACCATATGGGAATCCTCCAATGCCTATTGTTATTTGGGATGAAATGGCCAATCCCAGTGGAATGGCTCATTGACTAAATTTTGTGGTGTTTGATATGATTGCTTGTAGTTGCTCCCCAATTTAGGTTGAGCCAAAATTAGTATTCCACCAAGTTGGAAATTTAGTTTTAAGTGGGGCCAATTGGTGGCCCCAATTTAGTATAAGGATCACCGGCAACTAATAGCTGAATTTGAACCAATTAGTATCTGTTGGCAAAATCAGTGTTCACCGCTAACTGCCATTTGTGAACTGTTGTGAGAATTTCTAAAGGAAAGCCAATGTATTTGCTATTAATTGTCCATCTATGCTTTTGCTGCCAGTACTAATAATGTGATGTCAGTGGATCAGAAAATTATGATTCTGAGGCAGCTGAGGTTGTTTCTGGCTTCTCATTTTTAGTAAATCAATTATCACCTGAATAAGGTGATTTCCATGCAACAACTAGAAGAGCTGAAATGTGCCACCAACAGGATGCCAAGATATTCTGAGTCAACCTGAGTGACTGAAGCTGTTTTCAGCACATTTTATTAACTCAAATGTCAAATCCAAATTTGACATATATTTATATTAGTCATTTATATGGCTTACTGGCAACTTAAGGCTGAGGATGAGCTGAAACTAATAATTGGTATTGGGAAGGACAGGGAAAGAGGATTGACACTGAGGAAGTGAGTAAGCACAGCGAAGGCTGAGAAGAGTGATTGGCTGGAAGAACCAGTGAAAATATGATAAGTCAGCGGTGGGCAAAGTAGCCCTTTATAAATAGTATAATTACCTGGTGCTTCCCTCCCAATAAATATCTCACTTTGCCCAATCTACCTTTTGATTTAAGTTTATATTTATTTCGTTGGTTGAGAATTGGGCTAGGGGATACCCAAATGGAGTGGGTGACACACCAAGGGGTCAGCTGGCGCTGCTGGCCCTGTGCCTAAGGAAAAACGGCAAGGGCTGATCAGTCTTCATACTGGTTGGCCTGCCAACTAGCAGAGTCCATAGTCAATTTTCCGGCATACTCCTTCAAGTATGGCGCCTTCAGGGCCTGCAGTACCATATACTTATGTAAGCCCAACGTCTGATTTTTGTAGGTCCAGATGCCCAGCCCCTCCACTTGAATCAAGCCCAGTATCCTGTCAGGCTTGGAGAGAATTCAAGACCTCACAGGAACCTTGGTCTCAACTGGAAGATATGGCTAATGTGGTAGATGAGCGATGGGTTACATCCTTATCCCCATAATCCTCCATAACTGCCCTCCTTTTCTTCCTCTACCTAAATAAAAATGAGAGAAGGGGTTTGAATGGATATGTGATTCAGTCCAAGGTCCTATGGTAGTACCCTAGGGCTCATCCTACTGTATACCAAAATACTCTAATATGGGAATAGATGCCCAAAAAAACTCTATATATCAATCATATACTTAATAAAAAAATTCACTGACATACTCACTGATTGAATGACTGACTGACTGACATCTGAAACCCTTGAGTCTAATAGGGTCAATCTATTTGGGTGAGTGGGTGAAAATTGGCGAATCTTATAAAATCTGAAATTATTGAGCCTGATGGGCTCAATCTATTTGGGCGAGTGGGTGAAATTGACAAATATTGTTGAATAATTCATCAAATTGCTCACCTGATGATAAACAATTCTAATAAGTTTAATATATTTGGGTGAGTGGGTGAGAATTGGCAAATAAGATCGTATCTGAAATTATCAAGCCTGATGGGTTTAATTTATTTGGGTGTGTGAGTGAGAATTGGCAAATATTATCTAATAATTCACCAAATTGCTCACATGAAACTCAACAAAAATCTATATTAGAGTTTAAGTAGATTAAATAGTTAGGATAATCAGCTCACCAGCTACAAGGGCAACAGCGAAGCTGTTATTCCAAGTGGCTTCAGAGTAGTGCTGGCACAGCCTATAGGCTACAATGTGAGCTTATCATCTGATAAACTTTAAATACTATAGCGAAGTATGAGTATCTGGATGTTAGGTTTATATATTTTAAAAACATGCCTAATTTGGTTCACCCAATTAATAAAATACTTTTGGCAAGTTAAGTAAAGTTGATTTAGTAGTTTGGAAGATATGTCACATACTCAATGATTTTAAGTATAAAGATACGTTTTGGGTAGCAGTTTGGTGTTATTTGATTGATTCGATAGGTTTATTTTGTTTGGCCGAGTGGTTAATGGCTTTTGGTCAAATTGATAGGACATAGTTTAGTTTTGAGGGGTGATAAGCTATTGGTTGTTTTGATAATTTCAGTTAGGTTTACCTGAGTGGTTGGTGGATTTTGGTTGATTTGATTGAGTGGTTAGATTTGGCTGAGTGGTTTTGTTTATCTATAATATAAAATATAAATTAATAAATTGAAGATCTAATTTAATAGACACCATAGCAAAGCATGGGTAAATCAGCTAGTTTATAAATAAACTAAATTGTGTCATATTCAAAATTAGATTGTGGATCAATCCCTTAATAAATTTGATATGCCTCTAGGGTTATTCCAATTAATTGTCAAGTTAAGATGGTTCCATGCATAACTGGCTTCAATAATCCACCAGTTAGAACAAGTCCATTTAAAATCAGTTTATCAATCTGAGTTTTATTCATTATGTAAAAAATTATGATATGATCCAACACTTTTGAAAATTCCACAAATGTTAACACTCTTCCTATTTTAACAAATCAGGATATGTATTGGGGACCCAGCCCAGAAAAGTGCTTTGATCTCCTGTAAAAACCGTGAGTTTTAAATGGTGCTCAGTTTCGCTTAACTACTGTTATTGGAAATAAACACAAACTGGCTATTGTATGAAGACAATTATCTTAGGCAAGTTTGGATAAATGGGTAGATTTGACCCTACTCTGGCAGATAATAATAAGTGACTTTGGCCTCACTCTGGAAATATATAAAAATTTTAGTGACTTTTGCCTCACTCTGGCGTTGACACTTAGATAGAAAGTACTTCTTCACAACTTCACCTTGAAGTAAACAATCAATAATAGAAAATAAAGTATTCACAGTTCTAAGGTGTTTAAAATTATTAAAACGAGGGAATATTTATAGGCGGAAGTATGGGAGGACATGTGCTAGGGGTAAACCTTGGTAACCACAATAGTCTTAGCATGCCTAGCCAATGAAAAAGAGATATTGGTTCAAATTCAGGAAAGATTCCAGCTGATATTCATGAGGAATAGCATATTTAAATTTACCATCCATATCAGACCACATGTTGGCTACAAAACCCAATGATTTCCCATGAGTAATTGCCCAATTTGAGCCAATTTACTCATCTCCAAATTGTCAGCAACAATCCCTGATGAAATTGTAAACATAATTATCATTGGAATATGATCCTATGAGAATTATAATTATCTGTTTGGTCAGTTAATATTGCCAACTAGATGACATAATTAAATTGTCATCCAAAGCTTAATTAATAAGATAAATTAAAAAATTTGAACCACTAATTTAAATATATTTAAGCTTAATTAATCCCAAGCTGGATAATGTGGTCATATAAAATTCCCACAGCTCCCTTATGACTCTTCATCCCCTCTTCCTATAAAGGTAACAGCCTTCCTTAGTCTTGTTGCCTGTTTATTTTCTACTTTGAATTCCAGTTAAAATCTAAACCTAAGTACTTCTTACTTTACTTTCTGTTAATCTTCCTTTCACATCATACCAATTGTTTCCAAGTTAAATTAGAATTTCACGCCTTCATATATAGAATGGTGCCAATGATTGTGGAGTCGGCACTCCAATCCATAGATCCATCAACACTCTATGCCTGATCAACCTTGTGGAAAATTATATAATAACATTTATTGCTGATCCATTGTATACACTGTAAACACTGGTGCCCACAAATCACCCTGCCAATCCGTCGCCTATATGGTAAAATCTGTTTAGAGTGTGTCCTTTCACTATCCTAATTTATTTAATCCAAAGAATCTACAACTTAGAAACTAAAAAAGTTGTTATTCTCCATACCTCTTTCGCCTCTGGGGTTTTCCCTTCAAGTCTCACAGTTGCCCCCATTGCAGCCATTTGGCTTGTTATGGGAGCCTTAGGTATGTATCTAAACCATACTGCTTCTTATGTTAGCCCTAGATCATCTCACTTCAGAGTCATTAGGACAACTGTGCCCCTGGCATCCTGGGCTCTTCACTGGGTAATAATACACCCATATTGGAAGTTCAATCTTCTTATAATCAGCTGTAAACATACAATATTAAACTGGTTACCAATTTTGGCGCTCTCCTCATCCTCTCTGAGACAGATGAAGCGTTTGACCCATTAGTTACTATAAATCTCACTCATTTTAATCTAAGCTTCTTCCCTGATTGTAAAACTGTTTTAGATTAATACCCTACTTTATTGTTTGACTAAAGAGGATTAGTAGCAGTTAACTGGGAGTAAAAGCTGCACAGCTCACCTTCTAGTAGCAGTCCACATGTTACCCAGGCTTAATTCCCATTCCGCTGCTCTCTTTCTCTAAGCACCCACTAATGCAGATCAGGCCTATTACTTGTTTCTAATTACCTTCTGCACTGTGTCAGATGAATTACTGTGAATTGCTTTCCTAGAAACAGAAAAAGCCAGAAATTTAGATGACCTTAGAATTGCATAAAAATAGATCTGGACACTGATGCAGCCCCTAGTCTGAGTGCATCCTCTAAACCCATGAAATTTAACACTGTACAGTTTATGGTGAAATTCTTTGTTTACAGCTTCTACTTTTGTAACTGCTTCTCTGCGGTACTTGATTTTTCAGACCCTATAATCATTGGTTTGGGCTGGTGCTATAGCCAGTGAGCAAACATCAATTTGGACCTCAATTCCATCTCTTTTAACAATATTAGGCTCAGTCAATTATTTTCCTTAATTGTTACTTTCCTACCTGATGCCTCTATGAGTTCAATATCACCCTTTACTTCTCCCTACATGGACCTTCACCCAGACTTCCCTCCCTTCCCCACCCCTTATCAGGATCTCTTTGACATGAGACTTGCTATCAGATTTCCACCCAACTAATAACATAATCTTGCTTTATGTATGATGGTGGACCTGATCACAATTAACTTCTATATATCCTTACACCAAGGAGGAGGATAAAGCCATGAGAATATGTATCTAATATATTATATAAGGGATAGATCTTCGCAAAATCCTCTCCCATTTGCCTCCACTGTTATCTTTGCTAACAAAGCTGATGGTTCCCTGCGGCCCTGTGTTGAATATGGGCATTTGAACAATGAAACGTTCCCAGACCCCTATCCCCTGCCCCAGAACAATCCTCTGCATAAGCTTTTGTATAATTCTGTTTGTTCTACAAGATGACCTGGTCAATGCTTTTCACCAGGTGAGGGTTAAAAAGGGAATGAGTGGCTCACTGCCATCTATACCAAGCGAGAGATTTTTAGTTTAAGATAATGTTCTTTGGGTTAAATATTGCATTAGCAACTTTCCAACATCACATTGACAATGTCCTTGGCAATCTAAAGTTCTTTAGCGCCATCACCTATATTGATGACAATCATGACCAATATCCTACTTCTGAGTAACACGCAAAGGATCTGGAAGCAATGATGGCTGCCTTCTACAGGGCTGGGCACTTTTCAAACCCTCCAAGGGTGAATTCATTTGAGAGAAGGTGGCCTTTTTGGGGATTATAGTCCTAAAGGATGCTATGCAGTTCCCTTAGGTAAGCTAAAGGCTATACAGTTGTGGCCTACTACAGCTACCCAGAAGCAACTTAGAAGCTTTCTTGGAATGGTGATATTCCTAAAAAGAATCTCCCTCACTCTTTCTTATTTGGAGGCACCCCTCCATCCAATAACCGGCAAAATGCCCCCTTTAAGTGAAAAAGTGTATGCTAAAAAGTATTTATGTCCATCAAAGAGGTCTTTTTTACCTCTACATCTTAATCATGTGGACACGTCCAGCCCTTTATTGTGGCCTGTGAAGAATCTTCAGTTCCTGTGGGGAAGCGAATCTACAATAGCATGATGGGTTTTATCAAGTTGCTTAATTTTCCCACAAGTTTTCATCCTCCAAGAAAGCTTGGGGAAACTATGCCAAAGAGTTGGTGGCTGTGTTCTGTAACTAACTTACTGGAAATACCTCCTTCAGGGGTCACGGCATGAGATTCTAGTGCAAACTGACCACCAGTCTCTAATGTACTACTAAGAACATCAGAAATTTTTCCAATGAAAGCCTGCACCTATCTTGACCTACGCAAATTTAACTATTCAATATATGTTTGTCAAGGGATCCTAGAATGTCTTTCTAGGCATGCTAAGTCAGAACCCTATCATGAGTTCTAGCATAGATGACCTCCCCAAACTCACAAATGTTGTGTCTTCCTCACAGTCTTGGCTCTAGCTCCTCTCTCGGTCTACTTTACTAGGTTTCCCTCTGATGCGCCCCTCCTTGAACAAGTCTTTTCCACCCAGCTGATCCCTCAGAGAAAGATACGGGTTATATGAGGACCATAAAACAAGTCCCAAGAAGCGCACCCATCATGGTTTAAAACATAGGGTAATCTTCTTTTGGGATAAAGTTTGAGTTTCACAATTCTTCCACAACTGGGTAAACTAAGAGCACTACTATCTCCAATAGTGTATGTCACCCTGGGTCTAAAAGTGCGAGAAATTGGTTAAAAGGACCTAAAACTGGCCAGGACCCTACAAAGAGATTCCTATGTAGATCTCCCACTGTGTAGTGTGCGCCTGCTCTAAACTAGACAGATCTAGGAATAATTATTTTTGCATCCATTGCAACAGTCTGAGGGTCCATGAACTCATTGTCTGTTGATTTCATTGTGGAGCTCCCTCCCTCCAAGGGTTATGATGCAATCATGGTTGTAATTGAGTGCTTCACGCAAGTTCGCCTTCTTTATTCCTTTTAACACAACGGTCACTTCTGAGGACATGACAGCACTGTTAATGACACACATATTTTCTAACTTTAGTCTCCGCAGGGAGATAGTAATTAACCGCGTGCTTCAATTTACTGCTAGGTTTTGGAGCTCCTTTCTTGACTTTCTACAGATCAAACCATGTTGTTAAGTTGCTTATCACCCACAGTTAGATGGTCAAACCAAGAGGGTGAGACAGACCCTGGAGAAGTACCTCCGCTGTTATGCCTCAGCCTGCCATGACACATGGGCATTGGAATCTTATAGTTCAGTTTGAATATAATGAAGCCCCATGAATTCATCAGTTTCTCCACCTATGAGGCCAACTTAGATACAACCCCTCCTTCCGTCTTGGCACCTGACTCACTTCCACAGTTCCAGAAGCAGAGGAACACCTAAACCACCTATATAAACCAAAATCTTGCTTGGGATTACCTGTCTAAAGCAGTGGAAGACTATAAGGAGTTCGCGGATTAGAAACGTCACACTGGCCATGAACCTAAGGAAGGATATATTGTCATATTGGACACTTGCCACCTGAACATGAAGGTCCCTTCCAAAAGTTTAGCGTGAAAATGCTCTAGGCCATATGAACTTGAGAAGGACTTAGGAAACGGCGCCAACAGAATAAAGCTCCTCCTATTGAAAAACACAACGTATATCAAATTTCTTAATTATCTCCATTTAAAAGGACCCGGTTTGCATCAACTATTAATATCATGTTAGACAATTCACAAATAGATGAAGTTGAGGACATTCTGGCTTCGTAGAAGACATAACGTTCCATCCAGCATTCTTGTAGCCTGGAAAGACTACATATTATGAAAACAGATGGGTGAGCGCCAAATACTGTACCAACTGCAGAGAGCTCATTGAAAAGTACCACCAGCAGTTTTAATGGTTCCCATTCCCCTAAGAGTATAGAGACCATCCTTGCAATCAGAATCCCTGATAAACACAAAAATCACGTCCTGGTCCATGTCCATGGAGGCGGATCATTCCTGTTCCTAAAGAAAAGCATAACGTAAGTCCAGATGTCAGCCCCTCTGCAAAGATCGTGAGCGGTACCTCTTCAGGCGTAATAAGAACCTAGGCTTCCATTGGCTCCTCATTTGCATCTCAGTAACCTTGCTCATGTGGTAGATTAGCGATAGGTTACTGCCTTGACCTCAAGGATCCTCCTTCTCTGCCCTCTTTTATTCTTCTATTTTATTAGAGTTAAATGAAGAAGCTTGCAGGGGGTGGTTTATTCCAGGGGCCTCTGGAGGTATCCTAGGGCTCATCCCACTCTTAACCAGAAACTTCTAATATTGAAATATATTTTGAAGACTGCTACAAATATCAATCAAATAAATAAGTTGGATTGAGTCATATCTAAAAGTTTGAATCATGGATTGAACCCACAATACATTTTATCCACCCTAATGCTAATCAAATTTGTCAAACAGTTATGCCATATACATGTGGAACTGGCTGCAAAGATCCATCAGTTAGAACAATTCATGTGGAATCAATAATATTAATCTGATTTCTCTCCATTTAGCTAACAAAATTTTATGATTCAGTATGAAACTTTTAAATTTCCAACTCTTAAGGTATTCTCTAGTTCACACAATTAGGTTTTGCACAGTGACTCAGACTCAAGTCAGTGCTTTGAGCTCCCTTTCAACTTTTCCTTCCCTTATCCTATAAATGCAACTTCCCTCCTTAAGGTATGTTTCCAGTTTATTTTCTACTCTAAATTTCAGTTAAAATAAGACTTTATTTTTCTTATAAAACTTTTTGTAAAATCCGCCATCCACATCATACCAATAGTTTCCAATTTAAATTAGATATTTACGCCGCCATCTGTAGAAAATGGGTACAATGATCATGGAATGAGCGCTCCAATCCATAAATTTGCTAAAACTCTGTGCCGTGACTGACCTTGATATAACTTATGTGCCTGATTTTTTTGTCAATCATTGCGCACGCCATGCATTATAGTGGCCACATTTCACCCTGCCAATCTGTCACTTATTTGGTACACTCTGTCCAGCGTGTGTCCATCTATTATCCCAATCTTATCTTTTCAAAGAATCACAACTGTATAACACAAATAAGTCATCATCCTAATGCCTTTCCCAGCCTTGAGGGTTGCCCCTGAAAGACCCATGGTTTCCCCCATTGCAACCATTTGACTGTTATGAGGGTCTTGGTTATGTTTTTTATTCATAATGCTTCTCACTTTAACACTAGATTGTCCTTCTTCAAAGTCACTAGATAACTGTGCCCCTGAAGTTCTGGTATCTTTAATGGGTATTGACACACCCATTTTGGAAGCCCAGTGCTCTTATATTTAGCTTCTACCATGACGATATTAAGGGAAACTTGGCCACCATCTTGGTAGATACAGTTTTGAATAGTGATCCCATTTCAATAATTGCGCAAATTTTAACTTTTTCCATAAAAAGATCTCAGTAAAGTTAATTAGAGTATTATTCAGGTTCATTATCACATGCACGCCCAAAAGGAATTGTCTGTCAAGCCGCCTGGGTGGAATCACTGAAGACTTGATTATTAGAAGCCAGGGATTTATATTTGTGGTGTTGAATGAGAGTTTAGACTTTTATAATAAAATATGACTAGAAAATATATTAAGTATATATATTTCTGATGTAAAAGAACTTTATTTAAAATAGTGTAGCCCAATTTATGGTGCTAAAATGAATTAAAGTACTTTATAAAATAAAAGCAAAGGATAAGATGATGTGGTTACTAGGCATCTTCAGATATAGCTTAGATATACAAAGATACAATAGAAAGATTTTTTCATAATATATAATGTTTCATTAGTCTGTCTTATATAATTAGGAGGAGAATTATCAGAAAGCTCCCCATTGTACTTAAAGGAAACATTATTGCATCACCCAAGTATTACTAAAATATTCATTTTGACATTGGCGGCTGACATAAAGTGTAAAGGTGTTAGATAGAAATGTATTGACGATATGCATGGTAAATCTTGGTTGATAGTTCGCCAATCATTATATTATTAATTCCTGGGCTAAGAATAAAGGTTTTTGGGAACATAGTTTGGTGGTTTGTTAGTATGGAAAATTATTCCTAATTTGTTTTTCTGTAAATTAGGCATTATTAGTTGTTTTGCCGCTATGCAACTAAAAGTTTATATAATTTTAGGCTCAGGCTTGATAAAGTACTAATTAATAAAATAATAATAACAAATACTAGTGAGGTTGCTTTTTTAAAATAGTTTGTGAGCTCAAGATCAAGGCTCAAACCTATTAGGAAAAAAGTCTACAGTGTCTAGAAAACGCTTAATGACATTCCTAATCTTTAGAAAATCTTGTAATAATGCTTACAATATGTCAACCTTCACTAATTATAAGGACATTACATTGTATAGGGCTTAAATTTGAGGGAGCTTGTTCTGACAGTATTTAGGCTTATGGTTTCTATTATGTGAAGGGCATCCTGGCTGCAACATCTTTTAATTGCACACAGGTCATCACTTATACATGTTGTTAGCAGTCACATGAATTAACAGATTGTCCAGGAAGTGCCATATTTATTAGTAAAAGTTTGTTGCAGTTATGTGAGATTGTATGGTTACATCAGTGTTAGTCAAGATCGCCTCCTATATTACGCCTGTTTTTTTCTCAACTTGTTAAAAGTTAATTGCAAAACATGAACGCTTCACTTTTCAGGGCATTTTAGCATGTAATGGACCTTTTGTTTGCAAGGGTCTGAGTCCACATGGAGGATGTCTCGTCTTTGACCATTATAGCGCGTGGAAAATGCACACTACTGCACAGGTTGAGTTCTTTCTTAGAACTCTCAGATTCTCCATGATTATTAGGCCTTTGTAACCTGAAAAGTACCCACACCACTAAACACTGTATATAAGCCCTATGCAATACTCAATCCTTATGATATCTATAAAGAAAAGCTCTACTTCAGGAATGGTTTCAAAAACTAACTGTTTTGGCAAAATGTAATATTTATTAGGAGAATTTTGGTAAATATTGATAGTTGACATATTATCAACAGAATATTAATGTCCTGTTTTTTGGAGTAAAAATGAAAGCGTTACAATGGATATAGTGAGTATAATGCATATAATAGTAGTATGGTACCCATTTTTTGGAAAGAAATTATAAAAGGATAAAAACAACGCATGATGATTTAGAAAAAGCTAAGGTTTTAAATGGGAAGACAGACACTAACATGAGTTGACAACTAGTCACTTGCATTCATCCTAGTTACGTCCAATTGATAAAGGGGATGAAAAGTTTCAATATACTGAGTTAAGCTAACAATTTTATAACACATATCTCACCTTGACTCAGCTCACTCTTTGTTTACTCTCTTAGGTGGAAGGCTGACTGTTGTAGTAGGGCCTTAAAAATTTTATTTGAATCCTGGTAAGAATCCTCCCATTGTCCAAGTGCCTTATAGTGTAGACATCAAATGGTGAACACCCTAATAGAACTTATGACCCTTCCATATGTGACATTTTATGATCTTTCAAACCCAACTGTATCACAATTCTATACCTGATAATCTTCCTTGAACTTATGTAGAGTTCCTCAGTGCATTTAATCCTAGGCTTTTTGATTATTTTCTGAGTTGAGGCTACTCCATAAGCTTTGGTTTGGATTTTTATCAGGGCCCTAAATAAAAGTTTAAAATTTTCTTCTGGTAGATTTGTCCTCATGATCTATGATCAAATGAAAAAAGGGTGCAAGGCATGCTTTCAATCATAGAGTAGCTGGAAGATGAGAATCCCATGGCGCTATTATAGCCAATGTTGTAGGTGAATATTGTTGGTCTGATGTAGAGGGACCATTGTAAATGTGAAGCGGTGGTGAACTTATAATGAATTTGTTCTAAGGTTTTATTGACTCACTCAACAGTATGTTAGTATTGGGGTGATAAGGGGAAGTCATAACTCCTCTGATCACTTAAATCTCATTTATTTTAAAGATATTAACCTAGAGGTAAAGTTAGTAGCATTTGTTGATAAGATACCCTATGAACACCCATGCTGATTGATAATGCGTTACATAGTGAGTTTAATGGTTTTGGATGCTCCAACATCACAAATGGGCTTAGCCTCAACCATTTAAGTAAAGTGGACAATGGTCATAGTAATGTATTTGTGGTTGAATTAATAACTAGTAAGGATCAGTTAATATAAATTAAATTTTTTGTGCCAAGCCTAATTATCTTGACTAATTGATAAGTGATGGAGGCCAAGAAGCACTGTTGCGACTGACATTATTGACATCTAATTAAGATATCCTGGATATCAAATCTCATAGACTCCTAGTGGTAACTATATTGGACTTGATTCAGCGTTTTGTTCAGTCCATCATGGAAAACAATCTGATGGGATTGCATATCAATTAATGGTCATTTGGTCGAGGCTGGGCACAAGCGTCTTTCACCATCACTCCCAATCATATAGAGTATACCACTTCTACTTTTCATGTTCTTTAGTAATTTTTTCAAGATATTCCTTAAAGTAGGTTGCTCATCATTATATCTGTGGGCCTTCATTTTCTCAAAAAAATGGTCCACGAAAGAGGACAAGGTAAAAAGGTTTGATAAAATGGAGAGTTTATTAACATTCTGATGAGAAGAACCCAGCTTGATGTATTGATTTGTAACCAGAAACCTGAAGCTTTTGTGCTCAAAAAGATAATTGTCATTTGAGCTTTATAAGTTGTAGTGTCATTGAAAGGAGGCATGATTGATGACAACCTAAAATTAAGTACCATATAATTAGTTGTGAATTTGCTTACAGGCAAAAACAATAGCCAACCATTTATGATCCATCACTTTATAGTTTCTCTTGTGCTTAGTTAGTGCACGTCTGCAAAATTCTACTGATCGTTTCTCCTAAGTTAATAACATCAATATAGTGTGGCTTCAATGGCAGCCATAGATTATTTGGTTTGACTGATAAAGGGCAGATTGAAAATTGAGTAGCATAGTATGGTCTCATATATTGTTTCTCTAAACTTATTGAAAGCCTCTTTGCACTTGCAGCTTAATGAAAAACTACCCCGCTCCTTAATAGATGGAACAACAATTCTAATAGCTTTGAGAACCTTTAATGAACTGAAAGTGATACCCTAGCATTTCTAGAAAACACCTGAAAATCCTGTTTGTTGTAGGGCTTTTCATTAAGTTGACTGCCTCAAGCTTCTGGGTTCATCAAGTATTCCTTAAGTATCAACAATGTGTCCCAGTTCCTTCATCTGGGTTTAAGAGAATTGATACTTGCTTAACTAATCTCAACTGATTTCATGCTATCCATATGAATACTTCCCTCAAGTGGAACAGATGTTTAGTAAAGGCACGCAAGCACACAAAGATATTGTAAAAATATACAGGACGCAGCTTAGTTTCATATCACCTATCATGGTGCCCATAGCTCTTTGAAAGGTGGCGGGAACAATACAAAGACCCTGGAGAATATGCGTCAGTTGGTATAACCTTAAAACGTAATAGACGCGCATTTTTCCTGTTTCAATTTAAACAGATCAATCTTCTAACAGCCGCTGATTAGATCTAAAGCATTAAAAAATTAGCCCCTCAAATCAATCAAGAGCATCGTCAATCCTTGAAAAGAGGTACAAGTTTTCTTTGTTGATTTTATGACTGACAATAATCAATCACTAATGGTTAGAGACATCATTTTTCTCAACAAGTACAGGAATGGCGAGGACTACAAGACGGCACGTCATTCCTTACAGTACTAGTTGATTGAGCTTTTTCCACACAATTTAATTGTTGCCCAGATACGCCATATGGCCATAAGCATATAGTTCTGGCATCACTGGCATCAACGTGGTGTTAGATTTCATTGATGAACCCCAGGTTGTAATAACTAGCGTCAAATATCTGAACATATCTCTTTAGTAAAGCTAGAGCTTTATCTTTTTGCTCCTCTAACAATCCTTCCATATTATAATCAGGATAGAGGGGGTGTCAAATAACTTGTCCTTTATTTTTAAGGCTAGGAGACTCGAAGTTCCTGAGAGATGAATTATAAAATTGTACTTTTCTTTAACAAAAAGTCTTCACTCAGGATAAAATTCCTTAATTGGTAAATCATAAAGATGTTTTCAACCAAAATGTTTAGAGGTAAGCCAAATTATTAAGGCAAAAAAGATAAAAGGTTATTTGCTTGAAAACATGATTATATGGGAGATCAGGGAGCTTTTCTCAACTAAATAGCCAAGCATTTCTGAGCCAAGATCTATACTAATTACCAATTGGGGATTCTGCAGCATTTTGGCCACGTCTATAAGACAGGATTTGATCAAAGCATAGATTGATTTTGAGCCCCAATATTAGGAGGTTTTGGTCAAGTAATATTATTTTGCACAAGTCAGGGTTGAGCCCCAATATCAGGAGGCCTTGAATTTAGTTGGGATTATCCCTGACAATAGTTTTGACTAAATCTTCAGACAGGGTTTGATTTCCCTTTATCAGATATGCACGAATCTTTAATTTGGGTAGGAATCCCAACAACGCCCCCTCTAGATCTTGGCACAAGGAAAAAGTGGCTAGAGAAATTGACTGTGTGTGTAATTTATTCAGTTCCCTAGGTGACCTCCACATTTGAATGTTCATTACTTTTTTATAGATAGCTTTGTAGTGCTCAATCAGTTTGTTCTCAAATAGTTGTCACAACCACCAGGATAATGATGGAATAAAAGGACTAGATCACCCAGTTGGAAGGTGTGCAGGGGCTCATGCTTATCACTACATCAATTAGTTTTTCTACTTGTGGTAGCAGATAAGGTCTAAGAAGCCAGAGCCTGGAGTCAAATAAATTCATTGGTGATGCTTTGCATAGTAACTTTAGGGGCATCAGGAGAATTTTGTTATAACATGGCTTGAACTTTGGAAGGCAACTGAAGATTTCTTAAATACAATGCTTGGGAGGGCTACATCTTAATTATTTGGTGATAGCTTATTCTATAAGTCAGAATTGCACTAGGAAAATAACGGGACTGATGAAGATGGTCAGTTGTTGGGATTTTTGCCCATATTCTCAGCCTGCTAAATCACCAGAAATCGCTAAGGGATAATTTCCTAAGGCGATGTGAATTGGAAATCAGTTGGCCCGAATTTTGAAGTAACTATGTTTGGGGGATTTTGGGATATTCGCCTGGTTGTATCCCTCAGAGATCAATCTGGACAAATACTTAAGATCTCATAGGGTGAAGTTGCTGATGAAATAGGGGCATCTGATAGTGATTAACTATCAGGTGTACTAATTTGGGATCAGTCAGGTTTCATCACTGACTGATTGGGAATGAATAGCAAGTTGCAAGGTAAATGATGCCGCCTGCAACTAGAGAATTTATCAGTTGGTGTGTGACCTGCCTTAATGGGTAATAAACCCATTACCTAAGAAGGTCGCTAGCCAAATATGGTTGGTTCACTTTAATTGAGAGTAAAATGTTATGTACACGTTTTCTGACTCTTTCTGTTTAGGTATCAAGGATGTCCAAGGACATTATACTAAAAAGGATGAGGAAGAACATTGCTTCCAAGATGAGGATGGGTGATCAAATGGTAACGGCTGCCGTTTCATTGAAGAGGTGTCAACCAAGGGTTTTATGATCAAATCCCCACTATATATTCCCTATAATTCACTTATAATAGAAGACAGAAGAACAGATAATAAAAAAGATAGTTAGAACATATTACAGATATATAGTTCTATAGTTGTTCATACAGTATATAGTTTAAGTAGTAAACTATTATCAGCTTTCAATTGCTTTAACTTTCTCAAGGATATTATTACTATATGCAATAATTGGGAGAATCTTTTGTAAAAGAGTAAAGATCTGAGCGGGGATCTAGAGAAGAAGGAGAAAAAATTGGGGATTGCTGCTGACTGTGTGTTGGATCAAAGAGACTGTCACCAGGGAATTTCAGAGAAGATCAGGTTGGACAGAATGAGGGAACAAATCCCTAGATCATGACATATCAAGTATTATAATTGGGATTACTAGCCAAGAGTTAGGCCAAGATATAAGAATTCCACTCAACTATGGATAATAATAATCATACTATTGTCAACCAATAATATAATATACTATACAATGCAGACAAAGTGCACAAGAAACCAAACCTGTGCAGCAAAAAGATTACTAGGGTTGTTTGCTAATAACCCAAAACAATAATTTTTACAAGTTGGCGCTCACTACAGGGGTGTAGTTGAGTTGAAGAATTTATAGGATTGTTGTAAAAAGATGAGCTATGCAAACTGTGGATGGAGTTAGCCAATGTGATTCAGAATGCTCTAAACTCAGTGGATCATTGGGAATAACAGCCTTGGAAGAACGAGTCGCCAAGGTAGAGGAAGGGATCAATAATATTACAAGTTTTGGAAACGAGTTACTTGAGAAAAGTAACTTCGTTTAAGAAGAAAGAAGGGGACCTTGTTCAAGAGAGGTCTTATATCTGAAAACAGAGCAAGAAGCGGATTGCGTTCATTTGAGAAAATTCAGCACAGACATAGAGCGACTGATCAAACAGGTGGAGGAACTTAAAACTCACAAATGCGGTTATGTGCCAGATATGGCAAGAGATGCTGAAGAAAGAAGTCCTTGCAGAATAATTTGGGAAGTCAACCGACCCCAAGGAACATGCCATCCACTTTTGCTGCCATTTTAAGATGACGCCTGAAGTCACTCCTCAAGTGAGCCAAGTAGCTGGACTGAGAGAATCGGCTATAGAGAACTTGGAGGAATTTAAGGCAACACCAAAATTGCCAAAGTTCCAGTGGGATAATGCCACAGCGTTTTTCTGACTGTTTGATATGACCATGTATGGCTATGGGGATTGTCAAAAGGCATTGACGGTCATGAATTGCCTAGACAATGACTGTCAGAACTTAGTGTTACCTCACCTGGGGGGGACAGCTGGTCATATGCAGAGGCAAAGGCGGCCATCATGAAGGAAATTTGGAGTCCAAAGCACATGTCAAAGTGCAAACAAAAGTTTATGAGAATCCAGTTCCATAAAAAAGTCTTTAGCAAGCTTTGCAGATCAGTTCTACCAGGAGTCGCAGATCCTGGTTAAAGAGAGAGTACTGGACAACTTTGATGCCAGAATCGCCTTAAAAGCCGCCCTTTGGCCCTATCACAAATTTACATTGCATGATGTCTTCTGTGGTTACAACAGAAATAACTACCTCGCAGATGGTAGATATTTTAAGATTTTGGGAGCGACATTTGATGCCACAAATAGAAGCTTCAAATCCAATCTGGTGCGCAATCTGAATCCCACAAAGGGAGATGAAGGAGCTAAAGAGCTGACAAATTGAACTCTGCTGGGGAATAAGCCCAAAGAATTCAGATGGTTGAATAAGAAGTAAAAGGTCTGCTACCAATGTGGTGGGAAAGGACATTTCGCCGTGCACTGCAAAAAGCTGAAAGATCAGATCAACGTGGTCCAGGCCAAAGAGTCAGCAGCCACTAAGGAATTGGGAAAAGGGCCTGCGGCCTAGACAGGGGATAGTCTATAGCTGCGGAGAAGCCTGTTACTCCCAACATTATGACTGAGGAAATTGATATCAGCAATCTGTTTGTAGATGATGACATACAGGATCAGCTGTATCAAGTGGTCAATTTGGATCTATATGCAGTGACCAGATCCAGGGCGAAGAGAATTGACCCTGAATTAATCAAGGAAGTTGCCCAGCTGTACACCCAACAACTGGAGGACAAGATGCAAACTGCCAAGAATCCCAAAGAATTATATGAAGTCCAGTTAGATGAGGCCAATCTGTCAAAAACTTCAGTGCAATAAAGGAATCATTTCCTGATTATCGGCACAAAGTATTCACACCCTAGATTTGGCTAATAATGCCGCTATTCTCTCAGTAAACACTATATTACAATACTCAAAGTGTACATATATAGACATACAAGTGAATCAAGTGAGGGTGAGGGCGATTGTTAACAGCGGAGTGCCCATCAATATTGTCTCGACCAAGCTGTTAAAGAGGATGAGGATCTCGCCAGACTTGGAACATAAGAAGGAATATGGGACAGCTGGGCTGAACACCGCCATCTCCTGTGAAGCATATAGCGCGTTGCCACTATAATTTGGGTCATTGGTGGTATCTGCGCCAGCAATAGTCTTGGTCAACCAAAACTATGTCATTCTGATCATAATGGAGTTTCTATGCAAGTACAGAGTCAAATGTAACTTTGAGGATAATACATTGACCATATTTGGTCAGACGTTACTATTGTATATCAGAAGGAGGGTGAAGCTCTGCTGAATCGGAGAAATAACTTCATCAATTTAATATACAATAATGGTATTGTCAAAATTCAGTACCAATTAGTTGGTAGGAAGCGACGTAAAGTGCCAGCGGAAATCCTAGAGAACCGGGTAATTCCACTGAGAATTTAAGAATGAGAAGACCATACTTCAGGATCGCAGATGATAGTCAACCTGGAGTTGACATTGAATATTCCTGAGCTGTTGTATGGGGAGGTCGGAAGCCTTTGGAAGAAGTCCAGAGTGGAGCCTTGGGTGGCTCCTGGGATAATAATGTTGGGCCATGGAGAAATTCGAGTTCTCATGGCGAATTTAAGTGAAAAACTAATGAATATTAGGAAGAATCAGATCATTGCACTTGTTCATCTGATCCTGACAGCCAAATTGAGGAGATTCCACAATTTTGGGACTCTCAATGAGATGGGATTACTGGCTGGGGTAACTGAGAGCATCAACCTATTGGTTGATTGAGAGCAACTCGCTGATTGTTGGAAGGCCAGCAAGAGGAGGTGCTCAAATTATCCGGAAAGTATTGGGAAGTATTTACTCAGGATGACCACAACTTGTGATGCGTAAGAGAAGTGATCCACAAGGTTGACACTGGGGAAAATTTGCCAATCAGGATGAACTGATCCAACAATTAAAAGCAGCTGAAGCGGTGGTGGAAGATGAAATCAGTAAACTAGTGAAGCATGGGCTTCTAGTTCCATCATCAAGACCCTGGGCAAGTCTGATTCTAATTTTGAAGAAAAAGGATGGCTCCAACCGGGTTGTGATCAAATAACAAAAGCTGAATAAAATTACGAAGAAGGATTCATATCCCCTATCAAGAAAAGACAATGCACTAGACCAATTGGGAGAAGCGAAGTATTTCTACATGATGGATCTGATCTTGGGATATTGGAAAATCAACTTGCCAAAAAGAAGACCAGGAAAAATGTGTGATTATTACCGCACAGGGGCTATACCAACCAACGAGGATGCCCCAGGGTCTATGTAATGCGCCTCTAACGTTTCAGAGGGCAATGGACGCGATACTGAGTGACTTGAAGTTATCATGCATCCTGGTATACTTTACAATATCAATGTGTTCAATAGGACGTTTACTGATCACCTACACCACTTGGAAGAAGTATTTAAGCGACTATTTGTGGCCAACCCAAAGATTAACCCAAGGAAGTGTCACTTCTTCAAAAAGAGTTGTAATATCTGGGATTTATGATCAACTCTAGTGGATTGCAGCCGCAAGCCCAGAAAAAAGAAGCCATAGAACGGATGGCTGAGCCAAAGAGTGTCTGAGGCATCCAAGTGTTCCTTGGGATGGTCAGATACTACAGAAGATTTATTCAGAATTTTCATGAATAACCAAGCCCTTATTCCATCTAAAGAAGGATCCAAAAAAAGATTCATATGGAATATTGAAGCGCAGGAATCTTTCAATGAGCTACACTGGTATCTAATAGATTCTCCAATTTTGAAGTATCCAAATTTTAATTGAGAGTTTATTATACAAACTGATGCTACGTTAATGGCAATCAGCGCCATACTAAGCCAAGTAGATGAACTTGGGTATGAACATCCAGTGGCATATGTGAGCTGGACACTCGCAGCTGCTGAGAGGAACTACACTTTAACTGAGTGTGAATGCCTAGCGGTCATTTATGCATGTAAGCAGTTTTGGGTGTACATCCATTTAACGCACTTTAAAGTGGTGATGGACCACTATTTGTTGCGTTGGCTCCATAATTTAAGAGAACCAGAAGGATGACTGGCCCAATGGGCACTTAAGCTACAGGCTTATGATTATGAGATTGTCCACCGAGTGGGGCTTCTCACCAGAATGCAGATGGCTTATTGCAGTTACCAATGGTTCAGATGGTATACCCACAGGCAGATGAGCTATTCCAGAGAATGGTCAATGGAGAAATTGGGAATGAGCCCTGAGAAATCCAAGGTGCACTTAAGAAAGCGATGGAAAACACTAAGACCATGGATGGACAAGTGTTTAAGATGATTAACAGGAAGCGGTTATCATTCCTGAAGCCATCAGAAAGAGAAGCTATCGTTCAAGCCACTCATAAGGTTGTCAGTCATGATGGCCTGAGAAAAACAAACAATCATATTTGCCAGTACTACCATTAGGAGTTGATCAACTATGATGTCACAGACTATCTAGCTTTTTGTGTAGAGTGCCAGCTGCACAAGCCACATAAGAATACAACTGGATACTGACAGGTACGCCCTGGATTTGACTGACATATGGTGTCCATTGACATAATGGGACCGCTGACGATGAGCACAGGGGGAGTCAAGTACATAATAGTTGCCATCTGCCCATCTGCCCATCTGATGAGATGTATCAAGATGAAGGCCCTGGCGAAAGTAGACACTACCAGCACCGCGAGGTTCATCCTGGATCAAGTAGTATATAGGCATGGATGTCCACAGGTCCTGCTTAGCAATAATGGGACCAGATTCACATCTCATATGATCCTGTGATTGAATGAGATAATGGCGATCAAAGGAGTCATGTCAGTATCCTACCAGCTGGAGACAAATGGACTGGTAAAATGGGTGAATGGAACGCTGGCTATAACGCTGAGGAAGCAGGTTGCAGGAGGAACTTCTGCATGGGGAACGTACCTGAGTTTGGTGATGTTCACTTACAATATCAGTCATCATACAGCGACAGGAAAAACGCCATTTCAGCTTTTTATATGAGATAAAGGCCACGTTTACACCAATTTTATACTCAGTGATAGAACCAACGTTGGGGGTAAGTGCTGAACAGTACTTGAACTGACTGACAAATATCCCAATTGATATGCAATTGCAAGTATTTGATATTATGTTGAAGAAAAGGGTACAAGCATAATCAATGGATGATAAGAGCCAACTGGCCTTAGCAGAATATTGAATAGGAAAAAGAGTTGCCTATTACAATACACATGGTTTCAGAAAGAAGAAAAAATAGATTCATTGTGGTAAGGTCCATTTGAAGTGATCGCCAAGACAGTGACTGATGCCTACTCTATCAAGAATCTCTTGGATAGAAGAGTTGTTAATCGAGTCCATGCTAAGTATTTGAAGCAATGGATTGATGAAAAATTAAAAGAGTTCCTGAAGGACTGATGAACCATTAAGTTAGTCATGTCCTGATGATTATGTCAAGTCCAAAAAAGGACCTCTGAACCAATCTAGATTGTTGTCCAAAAAAGGACCTCTGAACCATAGAAAACTGGCAGGTTTAAGTACCCAGGACCCAGTTTGGGGGAAAAAAATAAAATAGATGGACCGCTGAACTGAAACAAGGTCAAGTCCCATGGGAAAAAGAATAATAAAAATAAAAGGTTGATAAAAGATATTGGAAAAAAGATTATAAACTGCATAGAAAAAAACTGATATAGTTTTATAATTTTTATTTTTTATTAATTGTCCTTGATAAGGGGATGATTCCAAATATGTTGCCTCTTGGGGAGGGAGGATGGATAGTGGTAGGAATAAACAGCCCATCAAAACTGATGTGAGATCAGATGCTAGCAAGGGCTAGACCTACACAAAACCACGTTATTTGAGTGGATGCAGATCCCTGCAAGAATGCAACTAGGGGAAGGGAAATCGAAATGTTAGAAGAAGCCAATTGCAAATTCCCAGAGCGAAGAGGAAAGCAAAAGTATAAAAGGAGATAATCGGCAAATAATCCTGAGTAATCCCAATATGGTAAAAGAGCTGGATGATTAGTCTTGAGTGCCTGACGATGGGCTTCAATCAAGAACACCGGACAATGGGCTGGCAGTGAACAAGGGATGCTTGACGGGGGTTGCCAAATCATGCCCCCTACTAACACCATCAGTGGAAGATACCAATTGGAAGTGCCAGAGATGAGATAGTCATGCAGGGAGCAAATGGCATCCTGCAAGCGATGACTACAGGATTCTCAGAAGCTGAAGCTGAAGAAGCGGTGAAACCTGAGAAAGGCTGGAAGCTTCATGGACCAACTTCAAGGAACTTGGCCAGCAAAGAAAAGAGCATAAGTGGCAATATCCCAATCTAGGATATTCTCAATATCAGAGGTATTCAGCGCTAGGGACAAAGCCTCAGTGACTTGGGCCCGGAGTTCAGTGTGGGGTAGCTTAAAATGAATACTGTTACCAATGGTGAGCTCAGTAGCCAGAACAGCAGGTTTGTAGTATTGTCCAAGTCAGAAGAGGAACTCAGGAAGCAGGTCTGACCTGGCAAGAAAAGAACAATTAGGAGCAAAAGGCATAATCTCAGGAGCATCCACAATGATGGTCAGGGCATCTGCAAAAGGGGCCAAATCCAGGAGAGGTTTGAAATCCAACTCTGAAATCGATGACAGAGGAAGAATAAGCTGAGAGTTGTTCAAAATGATCACAAGTCTGGTTTTGGAGGGATTGGTTACCATTTCTAGTAATTTGATGGAAGGACTAGCCGCTGGCAGAAGACTAGGAGTATGAGTCCTAAAAGACCATAGAAGAGGTTCATTCACACATCCTAACTAATCTTCTGGAAGAGCTAAAGATCTTGATCAGAAAAACTATTTAGAAGCTGCTGGTATCGCAACTCAGAATCTAACATATGAGCTGGAATAGAGGGAATGTCAGACTTGTATGGAAGTCAAATTTATGCACTCTACTTTCCATTAAGCTATAATATCAGAGAAACTAATCTCAAAATTAATGGGATAAGCTCTCCAAGAGAATTATTAGGAATGACTGGATCCAAGAGGTTATGAGAAAAATAACAAGGGCGAATATAAATAAGTGTTCTTAATTGAGCTGTGAACCAAACATTGATGGTAAGAGCCTCCTGTATAGGACGAGAAAAAATCAAAAAACAAAGACGCCAGACCAAGAATCCTGAATATGACAGCGCGTCATATGCCCTGATGGGGGAAATTGGGTATCAGGACTAATATCATTACAAGTAAATTGATTAGCCCGGCATGACAGTAGATCATGGGGACCATGCTCTGAGAAGGTGGTAGTAAGGAGGAAGAGGAAGAGCGCCGCATGCTGAAGGTCGTCATGAGCAGTGTTGAGTATTGACAAACGTACTCTGCTTGAGCCAATGAAGTATTTGACCAAGTGTCCAAAGCGGTGTTCTCATGCCCCAGTCCTTTTCTTGCTGGAAATCTAGGCAAGAGGGGGATGTGTTGGGATTTTTGCCCATATTCCCAGCCTTCTAGATTACCAGGAATCGCTAGGGGATAATTTACTAAGGCGAGGTGAATTGGACATCAGTTGACTAAATTCAGAGTAACTTTGTTTGGGGGATTTTGGGATATTTGCCTGGTCATATCCATTGGGATCAATCCGGATGAACACTTAAAATCTTGTAAGGTGGAGTTGCTGACAAAATAGGGGCATCTGATAGTGATTAACTATCAGGTGTACCAATTGGGATTGGTCGGGTTTCATCACTAACTGATTGGGAATGAATAGCAAGTTGCAAGGTAAATGATGCCGCCTGCAACTAGAGAATTTATCAGTTGGTGTGTGACCTGCCTTAATGAGTAATAAGTCCCATTACCTAAGCAGGTCGCTAGCCAAATATGGTTGGTTCACTTTAATTGAGAGTAAAATGTTATGTACACGTTTTCTGACTCTTTCTGTTTAGGTATCAAGGATGTCCAAGGACAGAATCCTAAACAGGATGGGGAAGACCATTGCTGCCAAGATGAGGATGGGTGATCAAATGGTAACGGCTGCCGTTTCATTGAAGAGGTGTCAACCAAGGGTTATGTGATCAAATCCCCACTATAAATTCCCTAGAATTCACCTATAATAGAAGACAGAAGAACAGATAATAAAAAAGATAGTTAGATCATATTACAGATATATAGTTCTATAGTTGTTCATACAGTATATAGTTTGTGTAGTAAATTATTATTAGCTTTCAATTGTTTTATTTTTCTCAAGGATATTATTACTATATGCGATAATTGGGAGAATCTTTTTGGGAAAAAGAGTAAAGTTCTGAGCGGGGATCTAGAGAAGAAGGAGAAAAAATTGGGGATTGCTGCTGACTGTATGTTGGATCAAAGAGACTGTCACCAGGGAATTTCAGAGAAGATCAGGTTGGACAGATTGAGGGAACAAATCCCTAGATCACGACATATCAAGTATTATAATTGGGAATACTGGCTGAGAGTTAGGCCAATATATAAGAATTCCACTCAACTACGGATAATAGTCATCATACTATTATCAACCAATAATCTAATATACTATACAATGCAGACTAAGTTTACAATAAACCAAACCTGTGCAGTAATAAGTTTACTAGGGTTGTTTGCTAATAATAACCTGAATAGTAAATTTTTACATCAGTAGTGGCCAGTTTCTAAAGAGTGTCTTTTAAAGTACCATTAACCCGCTAACCATTCAATTTTTTGCAGTATGTTAGGGAGTGGAAAATACTTGGGTAGATCTTATAAGTTTGATCAAATCATTCACTAGCAACGATTATATACTTTGCCTGTTATCAGAGAGAATAATGTTAGGGCACCCATGCTGGGTAATATTCTGATTATATAAGAAGGTGGTGGTAGCTTTTGCTGAAGCGGAGGGTAGTGATACAGCTTTGATCCACTTAATTAATTGATACATGGCTAGAAGGAGGAACTGATGGCCATTAGAGGCTCAAGGGAGGGGTCCCACATCAATGCTAATAGTATAGAAGGGTTTACAGGTGGAACCACTGGATGTTGTAATTGGGGATTTGGTCCAGCTTAGCTTTTTAATAATAAACAGTACTCTAAGACGTCTTAGATCGAGGCAATCATTCCCTCCCATTAGCATCGAGCCTTGAGCCACTGGTAAGTTTTCTGAATTCCCATAACTGACTTTCCAATGTCCCTCTAATATGATGCCAGTTATCACCGATGGGCATATGTAGGGCAACCATTCTCAAGCTACAAGTTTTTATAGTTTACTGTCTTTAACTTGGAGATTCGCTGATCTTGATGCTAATTCTTTTTGAAGGGTTGAGTATTCCTCTTTCCATATATGCAATTGAGTCAATAGGTTATAGAGTCGAAACTCCTCAGGGTTGGTAAAAGTTAATATTGGAAGCCAGAGTAGGCAATCTGCATTTTGATGTATTGACCCTGGTCAATGAATAATGGAAAAATCGTAGTTTTGAAGTTTTAACGCCTAGTGGGCTAACCTCCCATTGGAGTCCTTCATTTATTGTAGCCATTGTAAGGAAACTTTATTGGTAATTAAAGTAAAATTGCTACCATATAAGTAGGGTCAAAATTTTCAATTGCCGTCAAGACCGCCAAGTATTCATATTCCATAATGCTATAGTTGCAATTGGCTCTGGTTAAGGTCTTGCTATAGTAGGTGATAGGATGGTCTACTAAGTTGCCATTGTGATTTGATAATATAGCTCTGATAGCTATGTCACTAGCATCAGTAAAAAGTAGAAAAGTATTGTCAAAGTTGGGATGTATAGGTGCTAGTGAATGGGAAAGCTTTGTTTAATAGATCAGAGGATTGCTGTTGCTCTTCTTTCCATTGGAAGAGTATACCCTTCTTCAGAAATACACTAGAGGCTTGGATGTATGATAAAAATGGAGAATAAACTGGTGATAATATCCCACCATCACCAAAAAAACCTGTATGTCTATTAGGGATTTTTTTGGAGGGGGTACATCTTAGAAATGGCCATAACCTTATCATCAAATTGGGATATTCCAGGTTTGACTATCTTATGGCATAAAAAATCCATTTTGCTCTGAAAGAAGGAGCATTTTGGTGACTTTAGTTTTAATGAGGCCTGCCATATCCCGCTAGAAAACTTTCCTGAGATGATCTAAGTTCTTGATAAAAGTTCTCAAAAAAATGGTAATGTCGTTGAGATAAACTAGACACACAAATGTTTCAAGTCACTTAAAAGTCTATCCATGGTGCGTTGGAGGTAGTAAGGGTGTACATAACCCCTGTGGCATTTGAGTGTGCTTATATAGTCCCTCACTTAATATGGGGGCACATTTCTCATGATTCTCTGGCAACAAGTCAATTTGACAGTATCCACTGGCAAGATCTATAGCCAAAATAATGAGAACCTGACATCAAACGCAAGGAATCATCTACACGAGGCAAAAAAAGCTATTTTTTCTTGTGATTAAATTAAGGCAGGGATAATCCATGACAACACGGTGGCTGTCATCCTTCTTCCAAATTAATAGGAGGGGGAACCCCATGAGCTTTTTGGAAGTCACAAGTAACCCATCCTCCAACAGTTGCTGTAACTCTAAGGCCACTTGAGCTTCCTCCACCTTAGATTTCCTGTATGGTTGAGCTTTAAATGGAGGGTGATCAATGGTTTCAATTTGGTAAATTACTCCCAACATTTTTCCATAGTCACTTGGTCCCAAGGAGAAAAAACACCATACTCATCAAGGAGGGCTTTGACGTTCTGACATTCATTTGCTAAAATTGTCTCCAAATTGATGGTCAACCAAAGCTACGGTGGATAGGTCAAATCCTAAATCTTTTAAAGAGCCAGAACAACGCATGTTGGCTATATTCATAATGGGATATAATTTTATGTAAGTGATAGGGGCATGCCAAGGGACATGGAGGGTTTGATTCATTAAATTCCCTAATAGAATAGAGATAGATTTCCCATAGGCAGGATCTAAAATCCCTGGGCAGGTCAACGCCTCTTTAATTGAAGGGTTTGGGTGGCCACTTAGCCCCAAAACTTGGTTAGTAGGGATGTGAATCATGATCCCCATTGTAACAAATCGAAAACATACCAGTTTTTGATCACCATATTGCCTTGGCGATGGGCGCCAAATGTTTGTCTGATATGAGGTTCCCTCGAGGTAAGTGCTTTGATTCGTCATATTTGCCAATTCACCATTGGATTTTAGGAAATTCGAAAAGCTGAGAAAAGATGACACAGATAAGTGAGGATCCGACCCTGAAATTAGCCTTGTTTTATTTATTATCAAAAATAAACATGTGGACGGATACAATCCCAATGACTTAGAGCACCACAAATGAGACATAAAAAACCAGGGTATTTGGCAGAATCAAGGTTATTGACGCCAAATCCCACTATTTTGTTGAGGATACAAAATTTATCTCGCCACGGGATACCAGGTAAGACAAGGCAAGGGTGGCCCCAAGGCCACCAGAGAATCCCACTTGAGAGTGGGAAATGAGGAAAAATTCTGAACTGAGTTCAGAATCACATAGGCTCGACCTTTTAAGGTCGCCCTTCTGGGGAGCCCCTCCTGCACTGTTATTTAGTCCCCTAAGAGCCTAAGAATAGTGCGGGAGGGCACAGCCCAGTGCTGGACCCCGCATAAACCTCAAAAAACCCAAAAAGTGATTCAACTTGAGATTCAGATTTCTGAATCACGAGTCAAAATGTAATGATCAGTTTAACCTGACCGTTACATCACCCCCCTAAGAAGGAGCCCCTCACAAGAGGGTGCCCCATAGCAGGAGGCAGCCACCATGAGGACTTCCTCAGTAACGTGGAGCCCAAACTGGACTGCAAAACCAGTCCATCCAAAGAGGGGAAACCCACCCAACGCGTGGCTGGGCAGCTATCCCCCTCAGAGTGGGCTGACCGTGGGGTGAGGGGCCCTGCTGGGCCAGGTCCCTCGGTGCCAGCCAGATCTCTGGTGAGGGGAAGCCCCACCGGGATTTTGGACCAACAATCGCTTCAGGTCCAGGGTTGGCCATCAGTCACTCGCTCCCCCCAGTGCTGGATACTCAACAACTGGGACCTGATGCGACCACTGGGGTTGGGCTGAACTGGGGATCTGGTGGCGTGATAATCAGCACAGAGAGCTCAGAATAATGTAACAAATTGAAAACATCCCAGTTTTTGATCGCCATCTTGCCTTGGCAATGGGTGCCAAATGTTTGTCTGATATAAGGTTCCCTCAAGGTAAGTGCTTTGATTTGTCATATTCGCCAATTCACCATTGGATTTTTGGGAAATTTGAAAAACGAGAAAAGATGACACAGGTATGTGAGGATCCGACCCCAAAATTAGCCTTGTTTTGTTTATTATCAAAAACAAACATGCAGACGAATTCAATCCTGATGACTTAGGGCACCACAAATGAGACATAAAAAACCAGGGTATTTGGCAGAATCAAGGTTCTCGACACCAAATCCCATTATTTTGTTGAGGATACAAAATTTATCTCACCACGGGATACCAGGTAAGACAAGGCAAGGGTGGCCCCAAGGCCACCAGAGAATCCCACTCAAGAGCGGGAAATGAGGAAAAATTCTGAACTGAGTTCAGAATCGCATGGGCTCAACCTTTTAAGGTCGCCCTTCCAGGGAGCCCCTCCTGCACTGTTCTTTAGGCCCCTAAGAGCCTAAGAATAGTGTGGGAGGGGCACAGCCCAGTGCTGGACCCCGCATAAACCTCAAAAAACTTAAAAAAGTGATTTGACTCGAGATTCAGATTTCCAAATCTCAAGTCAAAATGTAATGATCAGTTTAACCTGACTGTTACACCCATATCCACAATCACTTGTGAGCCATAGGGTATTGCAATAAGATGGGGAGTATACAGAGAAATCCCTTCCTCGGCGTTTACAGCCTCAGGGGGAAACTTGGTTTTTCTCCCTGAGACTTAATACTTGATTTTACAAATGGAGAACAGATATTCAAGGAGGCAGGTTCATTTTTTGGAAGCTCCTTTACTTTTGACTGGTAGTTTAATTATTGGGATACAATACCCTAATAGGGACAGGTATTTTACTTTATGGTTGATGATGCAGTTAAACTCTTAGATCAGTTGGACTACAATAAGAAACTCATAAATATTGTTTTCTAATGCAATATCAGGGGCGGTAATTAGAAGCTTTCCAAATTGGAGAGGTAAGGCAGAATACTCCCTGATTGCTTTAGTAATCTGGCTACCAGCCATCCCGTATTCAGCATCATAATAAAAATCTGAAGCCATTTTTATTTTCTGGATAAGTAGGGAGGATATAACATTAAACCGGTGAGCCAGTATCAATTATTTGCTAAGACTTTAACCTCATGAACGAATACTCTACTTGAACCACCAAAGAGACAAACTGATAGTTAACAGCTAATAAACTTTCATGGGGAGCTGTAGTGAAGCAATCAGAGGATGTTGCCATGGCTAAGCTTGGGGCTTTTCATTACTTTTATAGGGTTTAACTGCAAGCGCTTGGCTTTCCATAGAGGAACTAACCTCCAAGATCTATTTAAGTAACTGACTAACATAAAAATAGAAAAGTTGAAGATCTTTAAAACCTTAGATAGAAAGGGGTAAGTCATTTTCTGCAGGCGCTGCTAACACAAAGCATCCTGAGGTGCTGGGCATAGAACTTGAGCTAGTACAAGGGTCCTGAGGCACATGAGTATTGTCAGCATAGGGAGCCTCATGCCCTATACTGACTGATCTTTAGCCAACGTATGTAAGAAGATGTGACAAGTGTCTAAATTATGGTTGTTTCTCTTGTAAAAAGTACAGGATAACTCAGTAGTAGGTGACTTGGAGGTGTAATACTAGCACTTGGGGCTGAGGCTTTTTTATTAATAAAACAAGGGGGCCCAGTGGGTTTGAGTAGATCAGATAGAATATCCAAAATGGCTTCTTTATAATGGAGGAGAGAAGTACAGTTATACTACACCGCTTTAAGATAAAGTAGAATGTTAGGCATACTTTTAAGCGCCAAAATGAAGCAGTAATAGTATCATACAAAGTAAGACGTTTTTGGAAACCAATGTTTGAGCCTCTATGTAAAAACGGTGAGTGAACTCAGTGAAGTTTCTCCCTAATTGAGGCTTATACCCATAAAAGCTTGCTTTTGGTCGGATAAAGTTAAGTCGCTTTAAAATTCCTGAAACAAAGCTGTCTTGGAGTCATCCCAGGTCTGGCAATGCATTAGATGAGGTACCCTAATGTCTTGAGCTATGTGACTAGGACAGTTGGTTAGGTGTTTGAGCTGTAGGGTGTCATCAGCTTCCTCCATGGCACTTTCATAACAAACTAAGAAAAGAGATGATACTCTCCTCACATGGGACTTACTTCTCTTTGAATAATTTTTTAAACGTGGCACTAGGGGTTAATGATCAAAGGACATGAAATAATGCTGGGGGTGCATTTTCACCTGAAGTAGAACTGCTATTGCTGGGAGATATGTGAGTGTGGAGAGCGTCCATCTGATTTTGTAGATCAGTGATACTTTCAATTATTAATTCTACCAATCTTGGGTGGCATGAAGGGTCAATTTGGTGGCAACAAGTGGGGATAACTGCCAAATTTTCGATTTTTAGCTCAGTAGTTGCATCTCACAGTTTGAGTAGGTGTTTCTCAAGGGCAAGGATTCGTTACTCAACCCCACACATCATAGCTGGTAATTGAGTAAAGAGTTTAAGAGATCCTTGATTCAAAAAGAGATAGGACATTGTATTGTTATTGTTCATTTTTATTGTTTATTTTATCTTTCACCGTGAACTTGGGGTGAACCTAGCAGGGAGCACTAGTTTTTTCAGAAACATGGTTTTACCACAAATACCCTTGTTAAATTTTTGGTCAGGGGACCCAAAGCTTGAGGATGCTAAATAATACCTTTTATGCTACTTTTTGATTAAGAAGACCTATACCAGATACTTAGTTCTGGTGAGGAAAGTCCAAAATAAATGGTACCAAATTTAACTTTAAAAAATGGTGAAAGGAAGAAAGTAAAGTTTATTAGGTTAGTTAGTGCATTATAAGGGAAATCAGGCCAGTGTCTTGGCCAATCGTCATGCATATTAAACCAAGGTCAACTTTGCGTTTTCTAATTGGGAATTGCTCACCGCATAGATCAGGTTTAACCCCAATATTAGGTGTTTTGGGCGATTAGTAGATGACAGCATTAGTCAGGGATTGTACCCAATGTAGCAAGGTGGTGATTTTCATTGGGGATTCTCCCCTAGAATTTTGACGGTTTGGGTTCAACTTCCATCATCTACCTCATCCAAATCCTGGATTGGGCAGGAAACCTGACAACCAGCATCCCAAATTCTTTGAATCATGTTTAAATGGGATATGAGCTTTTTCATATGATTATCTGGTCAACATTCAAGAGCTTAGGTTAAAGGAGCCTGGTGAAGTGGGATTTGCAATGCTATATAAATGGAAAATGATAACTGGGAATTAAGTTTTATTTTCTAAAAAAAGTTAACATCATTCTAATAATATCTGCTAGCTTTTGTAAATAACTATATTAATTTAAAATATATTTAAATTCACCATTTGGAAGATTAGCTTGACAAGCAAGCTGGGTCAAGTAATAGCCTAATTATTGACACTATCTTGGATTCAGACGTTGCTGTTAGCAAGCAGCATCACTAATACCGTAGTTTGAAAATGCATCATGAAATTGAGAAATAGCGTGTAGGTTTGAGGATGGATTACAACAGGTCGTCAGTTATATGGTTGGTGACATGGCAAATACTTCCCAACTCCTTTATAGCATACTGGAGCAAACTTTTTTGTTACACTAAATGAAACTTAAATAACTCCCTCTCTATCTTGTGGGGCCCCATGAGGAGGTGGTGATCTCAATAGGAGAGGAGTGATAATGACTTTTATTGACCGTGGTTATGGTAGGATTTTTGCTGGACTTTTTATTGTGTGAGGTGGGGTGGTTATAAGGGCTGCGACATTAAAAGTGGCGGAAATCCTGGAAATGCCCAAATAAAACAACGATCAAGTAGCTCTGTCCATAGAGCGCTGGACAAAATTAACCAGGTAATAGTGTGAGTTGGTTTCCAGGCATGTTTGACACAGGTGACAGGGGGAAGCCTCTTTCTCACTCCAGATAGCCCAGATTGTGGATTAGTTACCTTTGGACTTGAATGGGTGCAGGAACTGGTCAAAGAACAAGGCCGCCTACCAAGTTCCATGGATGAGTGTGTAGATTTGATTGACCATGTGGCCTGCCTGGACGCGGTGAAGAATGAAGCATGTTCAGTGCTTCTGATGGTCAGCCAGGGGTGTAGCTCAGTGGAGGAGTATGTGTGGATTTTCCATCAATTGGTAAAAGTGACCTGGGTGGCAGATTCAATTACTCACAAATGTTCCATCAAGGGTTATATGCAGATTTACTGGTGGCCATGGTGGCATCAAAGGTACAGGGTATGCTAGTAAAAGAGGTTGCATTAGCTTTTCAGGTCAAAAAACAATTAGCACTGGTTTATGAATGGAGTGAGGGCTCTATGTTGCCAGTAAAAGATCAATCTCCAGCAATTGGTCGACCCAGTCAGGGGGCTGTCATACAGTCCCAAAAAAATTTGGAAATGTACAAGATGAGGGCATCAAGGGAATGTGGAGGAATCATGTAATGCGGTGAGCCACAGTCATGAGAAGGAAAACATGCCCAAGTATTTTTCACCAACAAAATCACAATTTAAGATAAATTCAAAAAATAAGCATCTTTAATTTATCTGTTTTTATTTATCACAGTGGAGTTAGTTATGGATGGCAGAACAGAAGGGATGATGGCCCTGGCTAGATATAGGGGTGTAAGACAATTACATTGAGCTCATGTTAACTGAGAAACTAAAGCTGCAAATCAGGAGGGACTAAAGGTGGGTTTGCCAATGCATCATGAAGGGCTCCTTCACGTCAAATAAGCCCCTCAATAGGGTTATGGTAGAGTCAATTTGGGTCAGGGAGCAGTTTTATGCTATAGAAAATTTGGCCCATCTGGAGGCGTTGGGATGAGATGGTTCATCAGTTTTGACCCTAGATTGACTTGCCCTTACATACCGTTACCTTAAACCTGAGGATAGACCCATTAAAGAGATGGAGATTGATGGCGGGTGAGCATAAGTTGGATGAATCTAAGAGCATGGGGTTTATGCAGGTGGAGGAGTTGCCAGCAGATTATTGCGAGTTTGTGGGGGTGTTTGGGCTTAAAAAAGATTTGTCATTTTCCCCCACTGGCTCATTTTGCATTTTCTTTTGATTAAGGAAGGGTCAAAACCTCCCCACGGATTTCCTGTTTACCCACTTAATGAATGAGCAAACGCGGTATGAGAGGATCATGTATGTTTGATTTTGAGTGAGTGGTTGATTGAGCCATCGAAATCCGCTGCATATCACTGGTATTACTAATAACTAAGGTAAGCAGTGAATTACAGCCGTGTGTGGACTTCTGGGCGCTCAACGCAGTTACAGAGCTGAACTTTTATCCCATGCGCTTGATTGAGGATATCCTCTCAATGGTCACAGCTTGTACCATCTTTATAAAGCTTGATCTTGTGGATGCCTTTAGTCAAGTACCCATGAGACCGTACACCAAAAAGTATACATCATATAAATGCCACATAGGGATGTTCTGATATTGGGTAATGCCATTTGGGCTGAAAATTCCCCAGTGGTGTTCTAACAGATGATTGATCAAGTGCTGAATGGGATGATCAGCCGTTGCTGTATCACATATATAAATGGAATGCTCATATTATCCCATTCTTGAGATGAGCATGCATGTGATGTTCAGGATATTCTGGAAAAGCGCTGGCCCAGGCGGTTTTGTATTTGAAGCCATTAAAATGTGAATTCAACCAAAAAATTAGTAACGTTCTTGGTCAATGTCATGTTTGGAAGTAGGATTAGGGTATGCGTTAAAATGCTACAGGAAGTTTATGCATGGAGGGCCCTGACAGTTTGAACAGGAGTATGGAGTTTTTGGAGATGATGAATTTTCTCTGGCAGTTTGTAAAAATTTGTCACAAATGGCTCTGCCACTCATGAGGCTGATTCAAAAATGTTCCATTTATGTGGGGAGAGGAGGAGGAGCAAGCGTTCATTCTATTAAAAGGAGTAGCTCCTTTCAGCGTCTATCCTAGCCCATCCAGACCCCATGAAACCCTTCATGGTTGAGACAGATGCATCGAATTATGCTGTGGGGTGGTATTGTTACAAAAGGGGGAAATGGGATAGAACACCCTGTGTGCTACTTTAGTCAGAAGATGATCCCAGCGGAAACAAATTACTAAATATATGGCAAGGAATTACTGGTGGTAATTGCAGCTTACAGGACTGGCAGCACCATATGCTGTATGTTTGGCTCTCTTTTGTGGTCCAGACAAATCATTGAGCGCTGAAATTTTATTTTGAGCACAGGAAGATGAACCAGCGCCAAGCCCAGTTGCTTGTGGAGCTGGTCCAATACAATTTCTGGGTAGAGTACGACTGGGTAAGTCAACACTTTAGCAGATTAGCTGAGTTATGAAGCAGGGTTGGCTTATAAGAAGATAAGGTTGAGGGATTCAACATGGCCACCATGTTACAGTTAAACCAATTGCAATTATTGGAAGTGAGGAGAGCAAATTAGGTGAAGAAATCTGGCAGAAACAGATGAATTCAGCATTTAGTCGTCAGTTTTGGGCTGAGACAGCGGAAGTCCAGCAGCATGGTCACCATTGGATGTACAGAAAAGGACTGAAATACTGTACCATGATTCACGCGTGTAGGTCCCAAATGCATCATTTTCAATGGGAGGTATTGCAAGCGTCTGATGACCAACCATTGGCAGGTAATCAGGAGTCTAAAAGAGAGTTGAATGGTGTGGCGAAATTATTTGTGGCCCAGTCTTCTAATGGATAATATGAAATACATGTTGTAATTCTTGGCTTGCACTAGGTCAAAGCCTTTAAGGAAGCCTCCTGCTGGTAATTTAGTCCCAATTCAAATTTCAAGTTGGCAGTGGGGTTCAGTTAGTGTATGCTTTATCACAAGGTTGTCAAAAAGTCTAAAGAAGGATGCAATTATGGTCATTTTTAATTGGCTGACTAAATATGCCGAATTTTTCCCATGCACCTCCAATTTTGCAGCTAAGGATGCAGCGAAGATTTCCATTGACAAGTAATCTGCCCATTATGGCCTCCCAGTGGAAATTGTTTTGGACCGGGGTTAGCCAATTTGTATCACTATTCTGGTCAAATTTTCTCAGGAATTTGAAAATTCACCCATGTAGGGCTTCAGCATATTACCCCCAATCTGATGGACAAACAGAGAGCGTAAATCAGATACTGGAACAATACTTACGGTGTTACATTTAAGACTGGCAGGATGACTGGGTTGCATGGGTCAGGTTGGCCCAGTTTGCTTAACTAATCACTAACAGTCATTGATGGGGATGAACAGATTTTTCACAAATTATGAGGATAATCCTGCGGTGGATGGGGGTCAAGTGGGGGAGTGTGCCAGGGAGTGGACGTGATAACCTGCAAGATAGTGTACACCAGGAAAAATTATGGGGAAATCTGGAACGTGCTATGGTGTAGAAGAAGCACTATATAGACTAGAAAAGAGCACCGCATCCACTAAATTCTCTAGGAGATTGGGTGTTAGTGGCTGCCAAGAACTACGCCATACCAGTGAAAATCAAAAATCCTGGCTCAAACTTTTTTGGGTCAAATAAATTTTTTAAGCTATTAATAAGGTCACATTTGAACTGGAGCTTCAGAAAGGGGTGAAGCCACCTCTGGTGATCCACGCCCTACAACTCTAAGAGTTCTGAGGGAGAGGACTGGAATGACTGGACCGTTGAGTCCTTGGGAGGAGAACAGCCAAGATTATGTGTTGAGTGGATACTGGATTTACAATGGGTGAAAGGCCAGCAGAAGCTCTTGGTAAAATGGAGGGGGTATCTGGTAGAGGAGGTGACATGACAGATGCTGGAGGAATGTGCGCGTTGCCCAGAGAAGATCTAAGAATTCTGGGCTTCACAGGGGTGTGATGTAATGGATCAGGCACAGCCTGGTCCACACATCGACCTGGGGGATGAAATCTTGGATTCCACCCTAAATTCAAAGGTTGAGTCTGATAAATTGACCTGGCAGAGCAGAAGATTCTAAATAAGATCATTGGTAAGAATTTAGGAGTTTTGGAGCAAAGGCTGATCTGGAAGAATGCACCACCAGCATCCCAAACTATCTGGATCATGACTAAAATGGGATATGGAGTTTTTGCATATGATTTTCTGGTCATTATTTGAGAGCTTAGGTTGAAGGAGCCTTGTTAAGTGGGATTTGCAATGCTATAAAAATGGAAAACAATAACTAAAAATTTAGTTTTGTTTTCTAAGAATTTAAGATTATTTTAATAAACATCTGCTAGCTTGTTTAAATAACTTTATTATATCAAAATATATTTAAACTCTCAATTTGGAAGATGAGCTTAACAAGCAAGCTGGGGCAAGCGTTAGCCTTATTCTTGACATTATCCTTGAAGTCAGACTCTGGTGTTAGCAAGCATTACTGATACCAAAGTTCAAGAATATGGCATGAATTTAAGAAATGATGTGCTGGTTCAGAGATGGATTTCCGCCATGTTTTCAGTTATGTGGTTGGTTGCATAACTTGTACTTCCCATCTCCTTTGTAGCATATAGGCGCAAACCCACCTGTTACACACACAAGGTTTCTATTTTCCAATAAATTTTTTCATTTCAATAAATAAAAACAGACATCCTAAGCAAGAGTGTAGCTGAGAGACATAAATATAAAGTAAAATTTAAACAAAAAATTTGAGGAAAACGCCTTTATTGAAATAATTATATACTGCAAAAGTGGGGATCAATTTAGGAATTTATTTCTTTATAAACTTTTTAATATATTGGAATGGGCCATAAAATGTCATTAAAGCGCAAAATCCTAACTGTACATGGCAATTAGACAATTTAAACTTTCCACCATGTATTATTTATATTTAGTTATTTTTATACTTGCTTTCATCTTAAAAACCCAATTTTTTTAATTCTGTGGTGTTGCCTTAGGCCTTTAGGCTTAGAGATATGGAACAAACTGTGACATTTTCCTCCGGTGACCAGAGGAATCCATTATGTGAAAGAGGGCATCTAAACAATAATAACAATTCAAAGGAACTGGCGTTGCATAGCAGCTGATGCAGAAGAGCAACAAATAAAATCTTCTTTTGATTGTGGAACTTTAGGACAAGGTATCTGATCAGCAACTAGGAGGGGTGGTGGAATTTCAGGCACAGAAAGTGCATAATCCACACCTAATGTGGGAGAGCAACCAATATATTCTCAACGACCCTAATTTTTTGAAACTAAGGGGCAAGAACCTCATTATGAGTTTTATCTGATTATCCTTTTGGTTAGGTCCTCTATTTATAAGGGGAAACAAATGAACAAAGGGAAGCATAAGTGACAGCCAGAGTAATGGGGAGCATCCCAGAGAGGCAGGTAAGTAAATGTAGCATCAAATTATTATTGATGCTGATCAATACATAAACCCTCAAATGATCTTATTTGTCAGCTTAGGATTTGAGTTGATCCATGTAAATGTCAAATGGGAGAGTACCTTGCAACAATAAATAATGCCTGGACTACCTCTATATCCCACAAAGTAACCCTAAATGGATTCAGAAATAACTTTATCACATTGATAAATTTATCATGACCTTGGGGATCTTTGCACTGGGGTTGTATTAGTAATAGTGACAGAAACTGCATGTGAGCTAACTATTGCAAGCTTAAGGAGTCATCTTTCCCTCCTGTCTACCACTTGAAATTTTAAAGTGACTACACTGGCCAACAAGATGACCAGAATCACAAAGGGAAGAACCTCAAGCCAGTGGAGTCTAGGGAGGACGGAGCTGACATAATTAAATCATCTAAAAGCGTAAGCTAGTGGAGAAAAAGGACCCCTTACAGAATAGTGCAAGAAAAACCCAATAGCAGCCCCAAAATTGGCTGATAATATTAGATAGCCCAAATAATTATAATAATCCTAATGATGCAGCCTGTGAGATTTCTATTTTCTCAATTAAGATTTTACTTTAATAGAAGAGTATGCTACAAGCAAGAGGGCGCTGCTGAGAAACATTCATTTAAATTAAAATAAAAATGGGATAAAACACCATATATCTGAACAAGTCTATATTGTATGTCAGATAATAACAAGTTCAATGTATCATAAAAAGTGGTTTGAAGGTAAATGATGAAAAGATCAAATAAAAGAATTAAACAATTCCTAGTGGAACCCCTCTAATGGGGTAACACTTTTACTAGTACTTCTTGGGCAAATACCATGATTTCAGGTAATCAAATTGCATAAACTATGCGGCGAAATCAGGGGAGACCATCAGAGGCTCCTCCCCTGACGACTTCTAATATAATACAACCTTCACCGCGGAGACTGGTTCCTTTTATAGGGTCAGAGGGGGTCCAGCAAGGTTCAAAAATTTTCCCACCCACTGATTGGGTAAAATATCAAAACCTTACCTCACAGATTTATCCTACCTGTCCTCAATTGCCCACCCCCATCAAAGCAAAGCGGGTCTCCTGAGCTCTGATAGGTTGAACCCTAATATCCCCTAAATTGGACATTACTAAGCTAATCCAAACTTTGAGCTTCAACAATTAAAACTCAGCATTGAGATATTGAAGGGTGCATTTTTGACCCTTCCAATATCACTAATAAGACATATATAAAAATAAACCCCGTTTTTCCTAGTATTTAAATTATCACATTCTATTCTTCTTGTGGTAATAAAATCCTCCATTTTATAAGAGCAGTAGAGAGTTACTATACTCCTGCAACTGCTGAACTGTCAAATCCTGTACAAATTAGCACCAGCAAGCGTTAGCCATCACCAGGATATTGACAAGTGGTACTCACTACAGAGGACCCTGTACACCAAAATAAAACTTATTAGATATGGAACTTGGCGGATAAACTACCCCTCATAACTTTTCCGCTTCATCTGAGTCTAGGATAGCTGCATTTGAACTACAGCTAGATATCGCATTGTCCTAACTTAAAAAGCTCAAGCTGCACCCCTCTCAAAGCCTTTATGAAGCCTCGCCCACCATTCACAAATTTCCTTTCAGGGACAAGTTTATATCTGGAAAAGGCAGTTTTGCAACCTTCCTCTTTGTGTATGAATCTGCGATGGAAGGGGCAATTGATCATCAAGAATCACAAAATTATCCTTCCCTTCTTGAGTTCTATGGCCCAGGAGATAATGGTTCCCACTATGACCACAGTTAGCATCTGGGAGGAGGTGAAACAAGCGCTCATTGATGAACTCGGCTCCCCTACAGAGCTTACAAAGGCAAAAACAGGCCTATATGTGCCTCAACCTGCAAGATGAAGAATCAATTCCCTCTTTTGTTGAGCGATTCTATGGTAAAGCTCAACCTCTGCTGCTTGCCAAACCGCTACCTCTAGATGACGGTATTGATGCTAGCATGGCTGGTTTGGCGTCTCATACCCATTTAGTAATACATATCTCTTCTGTCAAGTGCACTTTCCAAACAGTACGGGATATTAAAGAGGCTTTCTAGCAGTGGCTGACTTTCATGAACTTGAACTTATTTGAAGAGCTACAAGGAGAGAATCAACTTTGATCCCTCCAGCCACTTTAATGGCTATCTCTCTCTGAAACCCTGTTTCCGCAGTGCTGCAGCAACAAGATGCTTCTCCATCATGTGAGGATAGCCTGAAAGTACTGGCTGTTATGGGGCAGCGCTCCCATCCAGCGTCAATTTCAAAAACTCAGCTGGTGAAGTCAGTTATCATTTTACTTGTTTTCATCCTATTTCAGGGTTGTCATCTAAGGTGGATCAAATGTCACATCTCTCAAAGCCGCTGTCTTGATCCCCCTCAGCCTCACCTCAGGCTTCTAGTTCAAAACCTGCATTCATGAGGCAGCCCAAAATTGACACTTTCAAGGAAAAAGTCAAAGCCATGACCATTCCAACGCCTCCCCTAAAGTTATTAAGGTAGAGGAGCAACCCCATGACCTATCCTGACATAAAAGAAGCCCTGATTTTACATCACAACTAATAGACTCCTTGGCATGCGTTGATAACCCCTTTAATGACGAGTGTGAAGGGGGTTGTGAAGATGTTGGTCATTATTTTTTAGGAGCCCCAGGTGAAGTGGAGGTACCTGACAGGATGAATCTGTAGAGAGTGTATTTGTGTCAGAAACCCCCGTCAAACTTATCTCTGTCAAGAGTTTAGGGGTTTTAATGTCATTGACACTGCCAGTGACGCTGACCAGCTCAATAACACTCTGATTCGATCCACCCCATGTGTTCATACCCTACAGACTAGAAAAAAATATCCTGAAATATCCAGTTGACTTGCCTCTAATATCTATCTAAAAGGATGTCCTCGCTTTTCCCCAACTTGGGTAAAACCTTAACCAAATTGGAGGTCGTTGTCAATGGAGTGCAGGTTAGGGCTATCCTTGACACTGGGTTCCCAGTAAACGTTGTGTGTAAGTCCAGGGAGCGTCCCCTTTGTGTGGATCAGGAGATTCTTCATTTCTAAATTAGAAGGGTTCAAAGAGGGCGGCTATACACCTCGTCACCCAAGGTGACCTATCCCATGTGGTAGATGAGCGCTGAGTAACAGCGCTCCCTCTGAAGATTCCTCCCCAGTCCCTGTGCTTGCCTCAGCTGAACTAGTTCGCCAAATTGAGGAAATCTGCGCTGAAATCATCTGTAACCATCTTCCTCATGAGCGGGAAGGACTTTATAAAACTGTTGGCGTCAAATACTCAGAATAAAAGCCAAAATTATGAAATCAATTGTAATAAAATCTGACAGGCGAAAAAAAACTAATATTCAAAAAGAGAAAACTAGTAATTTATTGGCCAGAATTGCTGAAAACATTGAGTCATTGAGCAATATGATTACCAATGCCAAATTCCCCTCAAAATTGTCAGGGACAATCCCTGATGAGCAGGTATCACCATCGGGTACTGTCACCAATAATTTAAAACCCCTATTTCAATAATCAGGATTTGCACCAAATGCAATTATTTTGGCCAAATGAACACCCCAGCAACCAGGCACATGCAGGTTGGCCATCCTGAGCCCGTTTCCAACCAATTGGGACTTCCCATATGTGGGGTGTCCCTGGGGAGTTCCTGTTTCCCGTTGGGCCAGACACCATCACGCCAACTGACATAAATGCAGTCAAGCTTCAGTACAAGCATTTGCGGATGGACTGATAGCAACTCAGCCTGCTGTCAAATCCTTTGATGTCAGTTCAAATTAAAATTTATTTTCCCCCTCCCTTGTAAAGTCACTGGGTTAGGTCAAAAGTGAGGGCCCCAATCCCTGCTTTGACCTAATACCAAATTGAACACTATTTAATCAGTTGCATTGCAGTGAGAAAGTTGTTGGTTGATTCTCTTTACTCACTTTCCAAAAAAATCCCGCTAGTACCCAAATTTTTTAGTTTACTTCAAATCTAGTTGCCAAAGTCCTGATGGCACCAACTTGATGGCCCATTGGCCCCTACACTGGATGGACCATACCTATTTTGATGATCACAATTTCTCCCACTATTGGCGACTGGATTCATAATGCAAAAAAACTTCTGGGAATTTTATCCCATTATTGAAGCTATCCACTATCTGGATATTGGAATCCTCTGGCCTCATATATCTCACCTTCAATCAAGGATTCACACCTTGTCTCTGCTTTAGTGATGTAACCTTCCACTGGAGATCTCAAATTTAGTTAATCAAGTGGTTCAACCCCCTGCAGCAAGGTCTGCAAGGTCTGGGGTTATTTCTGTTTGGTTCATTACTGGGTTTCTTTTCATGCTCGTCTTATGTCAACAAGCCATTGTCGCCCAATTTCTCACACCATACAACGTCGTTTGAGCGGCAATGCCACTGGCATTCTGGCTTGCTTTCTGGGTGCTTACGCATCCTGACTGTCAGACCAGTCTAAACTTCTTCTGCCGTTTTCCTGACATAAACGACCAACCACTGTTTCTGCCAATTTCTGCCCTTGTCTTCAAGTTGGGAGCTGCAGTGATTACTCTTTACATAAAGAACATACAGTCAATAATTTGCTTTCTGTTAATTTTTGGGCAATCATTGATTTTGTGAGCAGCATCTGAAATACCTTAGAGAAACTTCCTCGTGGCAGCAGAGCCTCATGGATATCTACTCTTCCCTCAACTCATGTTCAGGAAGGTAATATGATTGTTTCCTTCCGAGATATTGTTAATCAAGTTCTCAATGCCATTGCTGAGGTGCAAATGCGTTCTGACATTGCTCTTAATAATGCCGCTGCACTATCCAACGCCCAACAAGGTGTGCCCTCTTGGATGCCATAGAAGGGTATGCCCGTTGGTGGGTGCAAGGTCTTCTGCATTCCATTAAACATGTAGGAGATTCTACCTCACTTGTCACAATAGTATCAGCTGCTTTGAAGCCACCTGTGTCGCATTCAGACTGAATATCAATTGCTTTCCTCTATGGCCAAAGCCTTAGCTTGGCTCTTTACTCACAACCTTTCATGAACAGGCCCCTGCGCTTGAGTTCTCTAATGATATGCTCCAAGCAATCTTTAGATCAGTGTTGGATTCTGCCTCTAATCATCACGAAGTTTAGTCCACCCCTATGGGGACAGTGGAACAAATGTGTAAGGCTGTGACCTCCATCAATGCCTTCCCTCGCCATGCTCCCCGCTTCTAAGTGGGAAGTTATTTGAATGGACTTTCAACGATGGCTTTGATTCTGTTCTTAACGTTGAACCAGTATTGGTACTGGCCTCAGAATCAGCCAATATTCCTGCGCCTGAGTTGTGTTATCCTGGTTTACCTATTAATAAATCAGTAAAAGCCCAGATTAAAGTATCTGGTTCTCAAACCCTTAATCTTCCCAACTTTACTCCTGAAAAGGACCTTAACCTTCCCCCTGATTTACTAGGCTGTCTCTTCAGTTACAACAGAGAAGATCAAATCTACCAACAAACAAAACTTCACCTATTTTTATTACCCATGAAGATTAGTATTGGGTCTCACCACATATCCTTTGAGGCTTTGGTGGATACCAGAGCAGCGGGTAATTTTATGAGCATAGAGTTAGACCAACAATTAGAGCTTGATCTGGACATAGGTCCTTCGGTGATGGTTGCTTCATCAGCCTCCAAGACATCATACCTAGTCTGATGGCTGGTACCTTCCTCAGTTCGTCAGTTTAGCTTTTGCAATCAGTTCTCTTAAATGCCAAACTTGGTATTTCCAGTAATTTTGGGTATTGGATGGTGGCGCTGACAACATGTTATAATTCATCTAGAGTCTAATATGTTGTCATTTGCTAATGGTCAAATGGAGGGGAAATTTCCTTTAGTTTTTACCCTTACAAAACTCAAGGCTGCAACTCCATCACTTCCCTCATTTCCCCTGCGGGCCTTCCATCAGATTTCCCTGAGGAATTGATGCGCTATTGGAGTATCTTTAATTCTAAGAATGCGGTCCATCTCCCCCCTTATACTAAATTCAATTTAGGATTTTAAACAACAGTGCAGTTGGTGGATATAAGCTGCCCCTTGTATCCACACACAGCAGAGGAGGAGGTTGCTCTTAACGCTCAGTTAGATGATATGCTTAAGAAAGGGTGGTTATTTAAAGATACATCACCAGTTGCTTTTCCCATTGTTTTTGCCAAGAAGGCCGATGGCTTTCTCCATCACTGCATGGATTATGGACACCTGAATAAATTTACAGTGCATGATCCCTACCCTTTGCCCCTGAAACAAACTGTCTTTCAAGCAAATGTCAAGTCTCGTGTGTTCTCCAAGCTTGATCTTGTTAATGTCTTTAACCAAATTTGGGTGATGGAAGGTCAATAATGGCTTACCACGATCTGTTCAAAGAGAGGCATTTATCAATTTTTTGTAATGCCCTTCAGGCTGAAGAATGTGCCAGTCACATTCCAAAGAATGATCAATAGTGTTCTGGGCGACCTCTGATTTACTTGCGAAGTTGTGTATATTGATAACATTTTGGTTCACTACCCAACTCCCAAACAACACACAAAAGATTTGGAAGTGGTAGTGGATGCTTTGCACAAGGTGGGCCTGTTTGTCAAGACTTCAAAATGCGAGTTTTATAGGAAGGAAGTTACCTTTCTAGGGAACCTTATCCTAAAAGATGGGTATGTGATTCCCCCAACAAGTTGGACGCCATCTGCAAATTGCCAACTCCAACAACTCAAAAACAATTATGAAGTCTCTTGGCACCATCATTTTCCTGAAGAAATTTTCTCCTGCTTATCCCAGTTAGCTGCTCCGCTTCACCCCCTCATGGGTAAGAATGTTATCTTTTGTTGGACACACAAGTGCCAGCAGGCGTTCAAGTCATTTAAAGAGGTGTTCTTATCACCCCCTCATCTTAAAACATGCTGGCCTCTCCAAATCATATATCATTGCATGCAATGATTCATCCGTTGCAGTGTGGGCAGTTCTGCTCCAGAAGCACGATGGTTTAGAACATCCAGTTGCTCACTTTTCCCAAAAATTCTCCTCTACTGAGCAATCCTGGGCCATCTATGATAAGAGTTGGCAGCCATAGCTTGGGATTTGACTCATTAGCGTTATCTGTTACAAGGCGCTCAGAATGAGTTAATGGTACATACAGATCACCAAGCTCTTCTGTATTTTGACAAACCACAGAAGTTGGCACATAGGCAAGCTTGCACCTATTAAGATTTGTGTAGTTTCAATCTAAAATAAAAATTTATGAAAGGTACGTTAAACGTGCTCCCCAATTTCCTTAGCTGCAACCCTGCTCATTACCCCCACAGACTCAGATGAAGTGAACCTGTTCACCATGATTCCCACAACCCAAATCTTATCTATTGTACCTCCTGTGGTCTTATCAGTAGACTTATGTAAACATTTACTGGAGGGTTATTATCAGCAAACAACCCTAGTAATCTTTTTACTGCATAAGTTCAGTTTTCTTGTGCACTTCATCCGCGTTGAATAGTATGATAAATTATTGATCAATAATAGTATGATAACTATTATCTTTTTTAGCATTAGTGGTGCCCAACCCAAAAAGGGGGAGCCACCACGCATCTTTATTTGCAAATGAACCAAACAAAGGGATTATCATAAAATAAAAAATTCTTAATATAGCCCCTAGGTTATCAGCCTAGGAAGCCATATCAGAAGGTGAGGAAGCTTTGGTGAAACTTTTTTCTGGCTCCCGCTTTAGCTGGCGGACCATAGCAGACAACATAGGGGTAGGGGCATCAGTGACATGGGGCATGAGGATGTATAGCTGCGGGTTTTCTTCATTTATGAGGCCAGAGGTATCCATCGCCTCAACATATTGAGCAAGTTGATGCTCAGCGAAAGTGATGAGAGTTGGCACACAAGTGAAAGACTTGATGCGCTTTTGGGTTTGGGGATAGTTGGGGTCAAAAAGAGAGGTTTTTGCTGCATCGATGCAAGTGTGGCTCGCGCCAAAAGTGAGCTCCTCAATCTCATATTTTGCATCTTCCTCAAAATCATTAGGGAAATTGGGGATAGGAATACCCTCAACCAGGGGTTCCATCAACCCATGGAGTTGCTGGCATAGTAGGGTGTTGGCAGGAGCAGCAGCGGCTTCAACTGACATTTTATTTATATTTTTATAAACTGGAAAACCGTTTTTAGGGCGAAAATGGCGGGGGCGCAAATCAGGAGAATCAACAAAGAATTCCTCCAAAGCAAAAATCAGGCTTAACATTATAAGCCCAATCCAGATCATCAATCTATTTGAGAGCTTCAAATGGATTTAAATTGGCTAGTGCTGGCCCAGCCACCATAGTTGGCATGTTGGTAGCACCTGATTGGCTGTGAGCTATCAACCATGGCAGCTCAGCTGAAACTGTTTCAGACATTAGCTCAGAGTGCCATAATTCAACCAAATTTCTAAAAAATTTTAAAATTTTTGATTGGCTGCAGCTTTGGAAGCCATGCCAGAATTTGTTGAGGTTGGGGGTGAGAGGATAACGCCTTATCCAAAAAATTGGTGTGAGGCAGCTGCCAGGGTGGCGCCAGAAGGGGGAGCAGCGGATGCAGTGGAAGCAGAAGCCATATGATGACTATAATCCATAGTTGAGTATGAATTTTTATATCCTGGCCCAACGCACCATCCAGTATTCCCGATTAAATAGTTAAGATGTTGTGATATTAGGGATTTGTTCCCTTATTCTGTCCAACCCAATCTTCGCTGAGATTCCCTGGTGACAGTCTCTTTGGTTCAATACAAAGTTGGCAGCAATCCCCAATTGTGTCTCCTTCTTCTCTAGATCCCCGCTCAGATCTTTACTCTTTTCTCTAAGAGTCTATCAATTATTGCACACAGCAAAAATATCCTTGAGAAGAATAGCACAATTGAAAGCTGATAATAGTTTACTACTTAAACTATATATCAAATGAACAATTTAGAACTATATATCTGTAATAGGATCTAATTATCTGTTTTTCTTATCTTCTGAATTCCTGACATAAAAAGACCTTGGTCCACATAACTGTTTAAATCCTTATCACCTGTATCAACCCTAGGATGGGTGAAACCAAATGGAAAGTTGAGCTGATCTTTATCTATTTCAAATCTGTGTTTTTTATTATAAGTGAATCCTAGGGAATTTATAGTGGGGATTTGGTCGTCTAACCCTTGGTTGACACCTCTTTGATGAAATGGCAGCCGTTGTCATTGAATCACCCATCCTCGTCTTGGCAGCAATGGTCTTCCTCATCTTGGCTAGGATTCCATCATTGGACATCCTCAAGACCTAAATGGAAAGAGACAAAATGTTTTCCTAACGATTTCCTTTCAATCAAAGTGAACCAACCGTATTTGGCTAGCGACCTGCTTAGGTAATGGGACTTATTACCCATTAAAGCAGGTCACACACTAACTGATTGATTTACTAGTTGCAGGTGGCATCACTCGCCTTGCAACTTGCTATTCATTCCCAATCAGTTGGTGATGAAACCTGACCAATCCTAATCAGTACACCTGATAGTTAATAACTATCAGATGCCTCTATTTTGTCAGCAACTCCACCCAATGAGATCTTAATTATTCGTCCATATCAATCCCCGATTTATAACCAGACCAATATCCCAAAATCCCCCAAATGTAGTTACTCCAAAACTCTGGCCAACCAATTTTCAATTTACTTCCCCTTAGGAAATTATCCCCTAGCGATTCCTGGTAATCTAGCAGGCTGGGAATATGGGCAAAAATCCCAAAACATCCCCCTCTTGCCTAAATTTCCAGCAAGAAAAGGACCATGGCATGAGAACACCACTTTGGACACTTGGTCAAATACTTCAGTGGCTCAAGAAGAGTATGTTTGTCAATAATCACCGCTGCTCAGGATGACCTTCAGCATGCGGCGCTCTTCCTCTTCCTCCTCACTACCACCTTCTCATAGCACAATCCCCACAATCTACTGTCATGCTGGGCTGATCGATTTAATTATGATGATATTCGTCCTGGGATCTGTTTTCCCCCCATCAGGGCATATGACCTGCTGTCATATTCAGGATTCTTGGTCTGGAGTCCTGGATTTCCTGATTTTCTCCTCATCCTAGACAGAAGACTCTTGCCGTTAATGTTTGTTTCATGGCTCAATTAAAGATACTTATTTTTATTCGCCCTTGTTATTTCTCTCATAACCTCTTGGCTCAAGTCATTCCTAATTCTTCTCTTGGGGAGCTTATCCCATTAATTTTGAGATTAAAATCTCTGAAATTAGAGCTTAATGGATTGTATAGTGCATAATGTCAACTTCCATATAAGTCCAACATCCCCCCTCCACCCAGCTCATATGTCAAATTCTGAGTTGTGATATCAGCAGATTCTAAGTTTGTTTGATCAAGACCTCTGGCTCTTCCAGCAGATGAGTCAGGATGAATGGTGGAACATCTTCTATGGTCTTTTAGGACTCATACGTCTAGTCTGGCGCCAGTGGCTAGTCCTTCCATCAAATTACTGGAAATGGTAACTAATCCCTCCAAAATCAGGCTTGCGATCTTTTCAAACAACTCTTGGCCAATTCTTCCTCTGCCAACAATTCCAGAGTTGGATTTCAAAATCTCCTGGATTTGTCTCCTTTCTCTGATGCACTGACTATTGCCATAGATGCTCTGGAGAATATGCCTTTTTCTCTTGATCGCTCTTTTCTTGCCAGGTCAGACCTGCTTCCTGAGTTCCTCTTCCAACTCAGACAATTTTACAAACCCGCTGTTCTGACTACTGAGCTCACCATTGGTAACAGTATTCATTTTGAGCTCCCCTATGCTGAACTCTGGGCCCAAGTCACCGAGGATTTGTCCCTAGTGCTGAATCCCTCTGATCTTGATAACCTCCTGGATTGGTATACCGACACTTATGCTCTTCGCTTTGCTGGCCAAGTTCTTCGAAATTGGTCCATGAAGCTTCCAGCCTCACCTGGGTTTCACTGCTCTTTCAGCTTCAGCTTCCAAGAAGCCCATAGTCATCGCTTGCAGGATGCCATCCGCTCCCTGCATGAATATCTCTTCACTGGCGCTTCCCACTGGTATCTTCCACTGATGGCGTTAGTAGGGGGCATGATTCAGCAACCCCCGTCAAGCATCCCTTGTTTGCTAGATAATATGTCCGGTGTTCTCTACAAAGCCCATCGTCAGGCGCTCAAGACTAATCTTCCAGCTCTGGTACCATATTGGGATTACTCAGGATTATTTTGCCGATTATTTCTTTTTATACTTTTGCTTTCCTCCTCGCTCTGGGAATTTGCAATTGGCTTCTTCTAACATTTCGATTTCCCTTCCCCTAGTTGCTTTCTCGCAGGGATCTGCATCCACTCAAATAACGTGGTTTTGTGTAGGTCTAGCCCTTGCTAGCATCTGATCTCACATCAGTTTTGATGGGCTGTTTATTCCTACCACTATCCATCCTCCCTCCCCAAGAGGCAACATATTTGGAATCATCCCCTTATCAAGGACAATTAATAAAAAATAAAAATTATAAAACTATATCAGTTTTTTTCTATGCAGTTTATAATCTTTTTTCCAATATCTTTTATCAACCTTTTATTTTTATTATTCTTTTTCCCATGGGACTTGACCTTGTTTCAGTTCAGCGGTCCATCTATTTTATTTTTTTTCCCAAACTGGGTCCTGGGTACTTAAACCTGCCAGTTTTGTATGGTTCAGAGGTCCTTTTTTTCAGACTTAACCATCTAGATTGTTTCAGAGGTCCTTTTTTCAGACTTGACCTAATCATCAGGACATGACCAACTTAATGGTTCGTCAGTCCTTCAGGAACTATTTTAATTTTTTCATCAATCCATTGCTTCAAATACTTATCATGGACTTGATTCACAATTCTTCCATCCAAAAGATTCTTGATGGAGTAGGCATCAGTCGTCATCTTAGCAATAACTTCACATGGACCTGACCACAACGCATCTAGTTTGTTTCTTCTTCCAAAACTATGAGTATCACAATAGGCTACTATTTTGCCTATTTGATATTCTGCTAAGGCCAGTCAGTTCTTATCGTCCATCAATTTTACTCATATCATTTTCTTCAACGTAGTATCAAATGCTTGCAATTGCATATCAATAAGGATATTTGTCAGTCAGTTCAAGTACTGTTCAGCACTCATCCCCAACGTTGGTTCCACCACCGAGTATAAAATTGGTGGCAACGTGGCCTTCCTCCTGTATAACAACTCTAACGGAAACTTTCCCATCACCATATGATGACTGATATTGTAGGAGAACGTCACCAAACTCAGGTATGTTCCCCATGCGGAAGTTCTTCCTGCGACTAGCTTCCTCAGCGTTGCAGCCAGCGTTCCATTTACCAATTCTACTAGTCCTTTTTCTCCAGATGGTAGGGTACTGACACGACTCCTTTGATCCTCATTTATCTCATTCAATTTTGGGATCAAATGAGACGTGAAGTTGGTCCCATTATCACTGAGCAGGACCTGCGGACATCCATGCCGGTATACTACTTGATCCAGGATGAACCTTGCGATACTGGTAGCATCTACTTTCATTAGGGCCTTCATCTCGACCCATCTCGTCAGATGGTCAATGGCAACTATAATGTACTTGACTCCCCCTGTGCTCATCGTCAGAGGTCTCATCACATCAATGGACACCATGTGCCAGGCATATCCAGGGTGGACCAGTCAGTATCCAGTTGTACTCTTATGTGCTTGTGCAGCTGGCACTCTACACAAAAAGCTAGATAGTCTGTGACATCATAGTTGATCGACTCTTAATAGTAGTACTGGCGAATATGATTAGTTGTTTTCCTCAGGCCTCCATGCCCAATAACCTTATGAGCAACTTGTACAATAGCTGCTCTTTCCAACAGCTTCAGGAATTTAACCGCTTCCCGTTGATCATCTTAAACATTTTTTCATCCATGGTCTCAGTGTTTTCCATCATTTTCTAAAGTGCACCTTGGATTTCTCGGGGCTCATTCCCAATTTCTCCGTCAACCATTCTCTGAAATGCTCATCCGCCTGCAAGTATACCATTTGGACCATTAGTAACCACAACAAACCATCCACATTCTGGTGAGAAGCCCTGCTTGGTGGACAATCTCGTAATCATAAACCTGGAGCTTAATTGCTCATTGAGCCAGTCGTCCTTCTGGCTCTCACAAATTGTGAAACCAATGCAACAAAGAGTGGTCTGTCACCACCTTAAAGTGAATTCTGTGGAGTATACCTGAAACTGCTTACATGCGTAAATGACTGCAAGGCATTCACGCTCAGTCATGGTGTAGTTCCTCTCAGTGGTTGAGAGTGTCCAGCTCACATATGCCACCGGATGTCCATCCCTAAGTTTGTCTACTTGGCTTAGTATGGCGCTGATTGCCATCAACGAAGCATTGGTTTGTATAATAAACTCTTGATTGAAAATCTAGATTATTTCAGAAAATAAGAATCTATTAAATACTTGCATAGCTCATTGAAGATGCCTGGGCTTCTTCATTCCATATGAATCATTTTTTGGATCCTTCAATAAATGGAATAAGGGCTCAGATATTCAGGCAAAGTCCTGAATAAATCTTCTGTAGTATCTGACCATCCCAAGAAACACTTGGATTTCTCAGACACTCTTCATCACAGCCATCCGTTCTATGGATTCTATCTTCTGGGCTTACAGCTGCAATCCACTGGAGTTGATTGCAAATCCCTGATATTCCAACTCTTTTTATAATGAAGTGGCACTTCCTTGGCTTAATCTTCTGGATAGCCGTGGATAGTCACTTGAATACTTCTTCCAAGTGGTGTAGGTTATCAGTAAACGTCATACTGAACATGTTTATATCGTCCAGGTATACCAGGATGCATGACAACTTCAAGTCGCTTAGTATCGCGTCCATGGCCCTCTGAAACGTTGCAGGCGCATTACTAAACCCTGGGGCATCCTTGTTGGTTGGTATAGCCCCTGCGTGGTAATAATCGCGCGTTTTTCCTGGTCTCCTGACAAGTCTATCTGCCAATATCCTGAGATTAGATCCATCACAGAGAAGTACTTTGCTTCTCCCAATCAATCTAGCGCATCATCAATCCTTGGTAGGGAATATGAATCCTTCTTTGTAATTTTATTCAGCTTCTGGTAGTCGATCACCATGTGGTTGGAGCCATCATTTTTCTTCATATCAGAATTGGACTCGACCAGGGACTTGAAAATGGAACTAGAAGCCCATGCTTCACTAGTTTGTTGATTTCATCCTACACTACTGCTTTGGCAGCTTTCAATCATCAGATCAGTCTCATTCTGATTGGCAAATTTTCCCCAGTGTTGACCTTGTGGATCACGTCTCTTGCGCATCCCAAATTGTGGTCTTCCTGAGCAAACACTTCCTGATACTTTCCGGATAATTTGAGCACCTCCTCTTGCTGGCTTTCTGATAGATCAGCAAGTTGCTCTCAATCAACCAATAGGTTGATGCTCTCAGTTACCCCAGCCAGTAATCCCATCTCATTGAGAGTCCCAAAATTGTGGAATCTCCTCAATTTGGCTGTCAGGATCAGATGAACAAATGCAATGATCTGATTCTTCCTAATATTCATTAGTTTTTCACTTAAATTCGCCATGAGAACTCGAATTTCTCCATGGCCCAACATTATTATCCCAGGAGCCACCCAAGGCTCCACTCTGGACTTCTTCCAAAGGCTTCCGACCTCCCCATACAACAGCTCAGGAATCTTCAATGTCAACTCCAGGTTGACTATCATCTGCAATCCTGAAGTATGGTCTTCTCATTCTTAAATTCTCAGTGGAATTACCCGGTTCTCTAGGATTGCCGCTGGCATTTTACGTCGCTTCCTACCAACTAATTGGTACTGAATTGTGACAATGCCATTATTGTATATTCAATTGATGAAGTTATTTCTCCGATTCAGCAGAGCTTCACCATCCTTCTGATATACAATAGTAACGTCTGACCCAATATGGTCAATGTATTATCCTCAAAGTTACATTTAACTCTGTACTTGCATAGAAACTCCATTCTGATCAGAATGTCATAGTTTTGGTTGGCCAAGACTATTGCTGGCGCAGATACCACCAATGACCCAAATTATAGTGGCAACGCGCTATATGCTTCACAGGAGATGGCGGTGTTCAGCCCAGCTGTCCCATATTCCTTCTTATGTTCCAAGTCTGGCGAGATCCTCATCCTCTTTAACAGCTTGGTCGAGACAATATTGATGGGCACTCCGCTGTTAACAATCGCCCTAACCCTCACTCAATTCACTTGTATGTCTATATATGTACACTCAGAGTATTGCAATATAGTGTTTACTGAGTGAATAGTGGCATTATTAGCTGAATTGAAGGTGTGAATAATTTGTGCCAATAAATCAGAAAACAATTCTTTTATCATGCTGAGGGGGATCAACAGATTGGCCTCATCTAATCAGACTTCATATAATTCTTCAGGATTCTTGGCAGTTCGCATCTTGTCCGCCAGTTGTTGGGCATACGGCCAAGAAACTTCCTTGATTATCTCAGGGTCAATTCTCTAAGCCCCAGCTCTGGTCACTGCATTTACATCCAGATTGACCACTTGATACAGCTGATCCTGTATGTCATCATCTACAAACAGATTTTTGATATCAATTTCCTTGGTCATAATGTTGGGAGGAACAGGCTTCTCCGCAGCTCTAGACTGTTCCCCATCTGGGCAAGGGCCCTTTTCCTGATTCCTTAATGGTTGCTGACTCTTTGTCCTGGACCACGTTGATCTGATCTTTCAGCTTTTTGCAGTGCACGGCGAAATGTCCTTTCCCACCACATTGGTAGCAGACCTTTTACTTCTTATTCAACCATCTGAATTCTTTGGGCTTATTCCCCAGCAGAGTTCAATTGGTCAGCTCTATTGCTCCTTCATTTCCCTTCATGGGATTCAGATTGCACACCAGATTGGATTTGAAGCTTCTATTTGGGGCATCTAATGTTGCTCCCAAAATCTTCAAATTATCTACCATTTGTGAGGTAATTATTTCCATCATGAACACAGAAGACAACATGCAATGCAAATTGCGATAGAGCCAAAAGGCCACTTGCAAGGCGATTCTAGCATTAAAGTCGTCCAGTACTTTCGCTATGACCAGGATCTGCGACTCCTGGTAGAACTGATCTGCGAAGCTTGCTAGAGACTTGTCTTTATGGAACTGGATTCTCATAAACTTTTGTTTGCACTTTGATATGCACTTTGGACTCCCAATTTCCTTCATGATGGCCGCCTTTGCCTCTGCATATGACCAGCTGTCCCCCTCCAGGTGAGGTAACACTAAGTTCTGTTAGTCATTGTCTAGGCTCTTCATGGCCGTCAACGCCTTTTGACGATCCTCATACTATACTAGTCATGTCAAACAGTCATAAAAACATGGGGGCGTTATCCCAATATAACGTTGGCAATTTTGGCGTTGCCTTAAATTCTTCTGAGCTATCTCTGACTGATTCTCTCAGTCCAGCCACTCAGCTAACTTGAGGAGTGACTTTGGGTGTCATCTCAAAAATGGTGGCAAAAGCGGGCAGCATGTTCCTTGGGGTATTTGATTTCCCAAGTTTGTGTGATGACTGTTTTTTTTCAGCATTGCTTTCCTTATTGGGCTCACAAGCAAATTTGTGAGCTTTAAGTTCCACACACCTGTTTGATCAGTCACTCTATATCCACACTGAACTTTCTCAAATGAACGTGATCCGCTTCTTGCTCCATTTTCAGATATAAGGCCTCTCAAACGAGGTCCCCTTCTTTCTACTTAAACGAAGTTACTTTTCCAATTAACTCGTTCCTGAAGCTTGCAACATTATCTATCCCTTCCTCCACCTTGGCGATTCATTCTTACAAGGCTGCAAATTCCCGGTGATCTGCTGAGTTTAGGGAATTCTGGTTCACAGTGGCTAACTTGGTCCACAGTTTGCATAACTCATCTTTGTACGACATTATTATACATTCTTCAATTCAACTACCCCTGTAGTGAGCACCAACTTGTAAAAGTTTACTGGAGGGTTATTAGAAAACAACCCTAGTAATCTTTTTGTCGCACAGGCTTAGTTTTCTTGTGCACTTCATCCGCGTTGTATAGTATAATTGATTATTGATTGATAATAGTATGATGAATATTATCTGTAGTTGAGTATGAATTCTTATATCCTGGCCCAACGCTCAGCCAGTATTTCCAATTAAATACTTAATATTTCATGATATTAGGAATTCATTTCATCATTCTGTCCAACCTGATCTTTGCTGAGATTCCCTGATGACAGTCTCTTCAGTCCAACACACAGTTGGCAGCAATCCCCAATTGTGTCTCCTTCTTCTCTAGATCCCCACTCAGATCTTTACTCTTTTCTCTAAGAGTCTTCCAATTATCGCACACAGCAATAATATTCTTGATAAGATTAGCACAATTGAAAGCTGATAATAGTTTACTAATTAGACTTTATATCAAATGAACAATTTAATACTATATATCTGTAATAGGATCTAATTATCTGTTTTTCTTATCTTCTGGCTTCCTGCCATACAAGGATCTTGGTCCACCTAACTGATTAAATCCTTATCACCTGTATCAACCCCAGGATGGGTGAAACCAAATGGAGAGTTGAGCTGATCTTTATCTATTTCAAAATCTGTTTTTTTATAAGTGAATCCTAGGGAATTTATAGTGGGGATTTGGTCGTCTAACCCTTGGTTGACACCTCTTTGATGAAATGGCAGCCGTTGCCATTGAATCACCCATCCTCGTCTTGGCAGCAATGGTCTTCCTCATCTTGGCTAGGATTCCATCATTGGACATCCTCAAGACCTAAATGGAAAGAGACAAAATGTTTCCCTAACGATTTCCTCTCAAACAAAGTGAACCAACCGTACTTGGCTAGCGACCTGCTTAGGTAATGGGACTTATTACCCATTTAAGCAGGTCACACACTAACTGATTGATTTTCTAGTTGCAGGTGGCATCACTCGCCTTGCAACTTGCTATTCATTCCCAATCAGTTGGTGATGAAACCTGACCAATCCTAATCAGTACACCTGATAGTTAATAACTATCAGATGCCTCTATTTTGTCAGCAACTCCACCCAATGAGATCTTAAGTATTCGTCCATATCAATCCCCGATGGATATGACCAGAAGAATATCACAAAATCCCCCAAATGTAGTTACTTTAAAACTTGGCCAACTGATTTCCAATTTACTTCGCCTTAGGGAATTATCCCCTATCAATTCCTGATAATCTGTCAGGCTGGGAATATGGGCAAAAATCCCAACAACTTAGCTCCTGATGCTCCTCTCATTCAACGGGTTTTAGCAGCTCAAATGACCTGTCCCAAAGGAGTGGATTTATTATACCAATTGTTCCTTCTAAATCACAAACATTCCCCTATATTCCTTAGTTAAGGGTCTTATTTATTTTTGGTCATGAGTTTGGGTCCCTCGTCTCTTTAGAGATGAGGTGTTTCTGGCGCATCACGACCCTCCCAAAATTGGTCATCTGGGCAATAAGAAATGTACTGATTTGATTAAGTGGACTTATAACTGGGCGGGCCTATCAAAAGAAGTACCAGCCTGGATTGCCAATTGCATTACCTGCATACAGTCCAAGTCAGATCAATCAGGAAGAAATGGTCTTCTTCATCCTTTACAACAGGTGGAGGGTCCATGGACATTGGTATCTGTGGATTTTATTGTTGAACTTCCTTGTTCTGATGGGTTTACACCAGTGATGGTGGTGGTCAATCGTTTTACTAAGTTTTCCCTATTTATTTCATGCTCTTCCACAATTACTTCAGAAGAATATGATCGTCTCTTTGTTCTCCATGCGTTTCTATGTTTGGTCTCCCACAGGTGATCATCAGTGACCGTGGTTCTCAGTTTACAGTATGGTTCTGGAATGAGCTTTTGTCTAACTTAAAAATTACACCCTGCCGTTTCAAAGAATATCACCCCCAGTCCAATGGACAAACCAAGCGGGTTAACCAAATCTTGGAACAGTACTTGTGCTGCTATGCTGCGGCTGCACAGAAACCTGGGCCAATGACCTCCTCCTCGCTCAATTTGCCTATAACAATGGAAGTCATGCATCTACAGGATTTTCTCCTTATGAAACAACATTGGGGTATAATCCCTCATTTTTGGTCAGTCCCTGCCTGCATCCAGAGGTCCCAGCTGCCGCGGATCATTCAAAGAACATTCAGTCTACTTAGTCCTTAGTGTGGGAGCATCGCACTAAATCTATCAGTGACTACAAGTGGTTTGCGGATCAAAAGAAGCTTCCTGGCCATGACATAGTGGTGGGTTCATATGTCATGCTTGATACACGCCATTTGCAGATGCAGATACCCTTCCAGAAGTTTGCAAGCAAGCGTAAGGAATCCACTTGGTGGAGAAAGACTTGGGCAATGGTTTTTCCAGTTAAAGTTGCTAACTACCTGGAAACAGCACCCATTCTTCCACATATCTCGGTTATCCCTGTCCAAGGGGACTGTCCCTGCATAATCTGAGCCAATAGTAATTAAGGATGTGGAGGAGGCTGAGGTGGAAAGCATTTTAGCATCCCAAAAATCTCGGAGGTCAGTTCATTATCTCATCGCCTGGAAGGGCTATCCAGCCTATGAGAACAGTTCTGTCAAGGCCTGAGATTGCACAAACTTCATGAAACTGGTTGAGGAGCTTCATGAGTCCCATCCCAATGCTCCTCATCCCCCCCAAAAAAAGTTGCACCTTTGATGGCGATCAAGTTGCCCAAGGCGCACAAAAGTGTAGCCCTTACACTGTTTCCTGGCGGTGGTGCCCCTCCTTTGGCAAAAGACAAGGTAATGTAAGTTCAGGGGAACGTCCCCTTTGTGTGGATCAGGCAATTTTCCATTCCCAAGTAAGAAGGGTCTGAAGAGGACGTCTGTACCCCTTGTCACCCAATGTGACCTCGCCATGTGGTAGATGAGCGCTGTTACCCAGCGCTCCCTCTGAAGATTTCTCCCCTGGTCCCTGTGCTTGCCTCCACCAGACTAGTTTGCCAAATTGAGGAAATCTACGCCAAAATCATTGGTAACCATCTTCCTCACAAATGGGAGGAACTTTATAAAACCATTAGCGTTAAATCCTCAGAATCAAAGCTGAAATGTCCAAAATTAATGGTATAAAAGTTTGATGGGCGAAAAACTAATATACGAAATGAGTTAACTAGTAAATTATTGGCGAAATTGCTTACAACATCAGGTCATTGAGAAATATGATCAATGATGCTTGACTTTTTCTTAAAATTGTCAGGGATGATCCCCAATGAGCAGGTATCACCATTGGGAACTGTCACCAAAAAATTTATAACCTCTATTTAAAGAATTAGGATTTGTGCCCAACACAACTCTTTTAGCTGAACGAATGCCTCAGCAACTGGGAACGGGTGGGTAGCCATCCTGAACCCGTTTCCAACTAATTGGGACCGCTTCTATGTGGGGTGGCCCTGGGGGATTTCTGTTGCCCATTTAGCCAGACGCCATCGCAGCAACCAACATAAACGCAGTCAAGCCTCAGTCCAGGAGTTTGTGGACAAACTGATAGCAACTTGGCCTGCCGTTGAATCCTTTGATGTTGGTTCAAATTAGAATTATTTTCCCCTCCCCCCAAAATTCGATAGATTAGGCCAACTTTGTGGGCCCCAAGCCCTGCTTTGACCTAATACCAAATTGAACACTAATTAATCAGTTGCATTATACTGAGAAAGTTTTAGGTCAATTCTCTTGACTTACTTTCTGATAAAATTCCCACTAGTACCCCAAACTTTTTTGTTTAATTCAAATCTTCTTGCCAAAGTCCTGATGGCACCAACTTGATGGCCCATTGGCCCCTACACTGGATGGACCATATCTTTTTGATGATAACAATTAGCTCCCACTATAGTCAACTGGAATCATTGTGCAAAAAACTTCTGGAAATTTAATCCCATTATTAAAGCTATCCACTATCTGGATATTGGAATCCTGTGGCCTCACATATCTCACCTTCAGGCAAGGATCCGCCCCCTTACTCTGCTTTAGTGATGAACCCTTCCACTGGAGATCCCAATGTAGTTAATCAAGTGGTTCAACCTCCTGCAGCAAGGTCTGCAGGGTCTGGGGTTGTTTATGTTTGATTCAGCACTGGGTTTCTTTTCATGCTCTTCTTAATCAACAAGATATTGTTGCCCAATTTCCCACACCATACAACATCTTTCAAGCGGTAATGCAACTGACATTTTGGCTTGCTTTTGGGTAACGCATTCAACTGGAAGGTTGGTCGAAACTTCTTTTCATTCTCCTGACATTGTGTCATCATAACTCAATAAAAAGATTAAGCTGGCCTGACCTTGACTACACCCAGGAGTTTAGTCTGCTGGTCTGGCCAACACCTGAGCTATTGGAGCCTACTCTTCTCTGCCCATTTTTTGGGAAGCTCATCTTGTCAGCCCCAATTGTGGCCTTGGCCAATAATACCTATAATCTACTCATTGGTACCAGTTCATGCTAAAATATGAAGGGATTATTAACTTGAAGCAGGGCTTTCTCTCCTTTCTTAATTAAGAGGCTCTTCTGATTCTGACCAACACTGAGATTAATAAAAAAGATTATGCTTGCACAGTTGAGTTTCCCTCTTTTACCTTATCCTTACATTACACCACGGCAGGATGGCATACAAAAAATGTTGCCTCAATCAGTGGACGCCCTCAAGGAAATCCCCTTCTTAACCTCTGAAGAGATAGTAATTAAAACTGAGGAACAAAGGATAGTTGACACTAAGATTACCTTAAATCCCCCACAACTTCTTATTGCACCTAATCAGCATTGAAGGTGTTAATCCCTTAGAGCCTAGAGTATTACCAGGCATACTGGATCCATTTTATCAGCAACTCATCAATTTCCTGCTAGAAAACCTCTTAAAGTTTTGGTCTTAAAAAGGCTCAGGCTCGGAATAGGACTGCTGATACCCATTGAGGACATTAAACAATTCCACTGTATTGGCTCTATGGCTGATATGGGCTTACCCACCAACCAGCTAATATGTACTTTGCCTACCATTCATATCTCTGAGGAACTAACTCCATCGGAGCTTGACAAGGTCCACACTCTACTTGAGAACTATAGTGACATATTCTCTACCTCTGATACCAACAATGGGCACAGGAAGTGTTGGACTTAAACTATTGACGTTGGAGATGCTTTCCCTATCTGCTTCAAACCCTATTGCAAATTAAAAGTCAAGGAACTACTGATGCGGACAGAGACTAAACAGCTGCTAAACGCTATGCTGCTGGTGCCATCTCAAAGACCTTGATCATACCCCCTTCTACTTATAAAAAAGAGAAACGGAGGTCATTGGATAGTAATGGACTATTATAAGCTTAACAACCTCACTGAGAAGGACAGCTACCCATCCCATGTATTGACAACGCTATGGCCCAACTCTTTGGGCCTAAGTTCTTTTCTGCCATGGACTTGGCTAGTGAGCATTAGCAAATGGACCTTTCTCCACAGGATCAGGAGAAGTGCTTCCTTATTTGTAGTGAGAGACTATTTCAACTCAATCAGTTATCCCTGGGGCTGTTCAATGTGCATGCCACTGTTCAGCAGGAAATGAATCATATTCTTCAGGATCTCAAGCTGAGCTGTGTGATTGTCTATCTCAATGACATCATCATCTTTCAAAACTTTCAATGAGCACCTCATGCACCTAGAAGAAGTGTTTCAATGATTGCGGGCATCTAACATAAACCTGTAGCTTTCCAAATGTACTTTTTTCTAAAGGATGTTAGATTTCCTCAGGCACACTATCTCTTAAGAGGGGATTCAACCCTCCAAGACAAGGTAGAAGCGATATCTAAAATTCCTGTACCCAAAACCCTTCACAACATACTGTTTTTGGGAATGATGGGATATAATCATCAATTCATCCCCAAATTTGCCATCTCAGTGAGCCCCTCGTGCGTCTCTTAGCTAAAAATACCCCCTTACATTGAGGTGCTAAACAAAAGGCTAAATTTTAGAACCTGAAACAATTGCTGCAACAAAGGCCAAGCCTCCATTATACTGACTATGGCAAGCAGTTTATGTTGTTTATGGATTCCTCTGACTATGTTGATAGAGCTATCTTAGCCTAATTAGATGAGCATGGGGTCAATCATCCTGTGTCCTCTTCAGAAAGATACTCTCCAAAGCCAAGAATTATTACAGCATCACTGTGAAGGAGTGCCTGGATGTCTTGCTTGCCATAAAGTACAATCACCCCTTCTTATATGAGACATCATCCAAAGTAGTTACTGACCACGCCTCCTTGAAGTGGTTGCAGAATATGAAAGATCTTATTATGCTGTTGGCTCGCTGGACTCTTAAGCTCCAGCACTATGATTAACCATTGAGCGTTGAGCTGGTATGTGCCATGTTAACGTTGATAGGTTGAAGTGGCTGCCTGTTCTTCACCTTGGAAATAACAAAGCAGAGAGGTTGCATGGCCTCCTAAGGGCTCCTGACATGTGGGCTGATGAAGATGAACCAGTACAAAAGATTCTAGCATGGCACTCCTGAAACACAAAGGTGGAGAGTGTGAAGTAGTATAGGAAAGTAGGACTAAACTTGGTTGCCCTAAATCCAGCCATCAGAGCGAGTACCTGTCACCTTGAAGTCTCACAGTATCATGGGGCATGGCGGAGTATGCAAAACATACAAGTGGGTAAAAGAGCGGTACTACTGGGAGGGTATTATGGAAACCATAACTGAAGTCTTAGATGCCTGATTGACCTGTAAAAACAATCCAGCTCCAAGACCTAATATCAGTATCAACCCACTATGCCCCAACAACCTTTCCACACCATAAATTTGGATGTGGTAGGTCCTCTACCTCAGACCACCAGTGGTAATTATTACATCTTGGTTGTAGTTGATCATTTTACAAAATGGGTGAAGCTGTTGCTCTCCCCACTCAGATTGCTAAGGCCACTACCACTTTCCTACATCAATGTATCTTTACGCGGCATGGTTGCCCCAGGTACTCCTTTGTGATAATGGGAAAAATTTACCTTCCAAGTGGTAAATCTTCTCACCACCTCCATGGGAGCACAACAACTCTTCTCTGCCCACTATAACCCATTCACCAATGATGCCATAGAAAGAGAAAATGGGACCCTGGTCTCTAAACTTTGGAAAATTGCCAACTCAGACTCTTTTCACTGGGATCTTTACTTATCCAGTGCCCTCATGGCCTACTGTATCAGTTACCACCAGATCCTTAATATGTCTCCATTCTGTGTGTTGTATGGCTGAGAACCTGGGATGCCTGCCTTACTAGCCAAAGATGTTTTTCTCAGCTAGGATTGATCTGGATCAAGCCATGAAGAAGTTAAAGCACATCATCCAGTTACAGTATGAGGCAATGATTAATTTAGCAAAAACTGTCACTAAAGAGGGCCAAGAAGCTAATGAGCTCTGGCCACCACTCCCTTCCTTCCAAGTGGAAGATTTTGTACTCTACTACCACAACTGTATCATTCCTAGAAAGGAAAAACTTAGTTCATATGGGAAGGGCCTTTTGCTATCACCTATAAGTGAGGGAAAGTATTCCATTAAATCCCTTGCTTCTGGAGTTACTATTAACTGAGTGCATGGACAGTTCTTGCAACCTTGTTCCCCCTATCACTCTTGAAGGGGTAATGTTGGACAATTAAAAAGTCCAATGTATCAAAAAGAGTGGTTCAGAGGTAAACAATAAAAAGATTGTCCAAAAGACCTTGGTTGATTCCTGGTGGAACCACTCTAATTGGGGTAACACTTTTAATAGTACTTTTTGGGAAAATACCATGAGTTCATGTATTCAAATTGCACCAACTATGCGGCAAAATAAGGGGGAGTATATAAAAGGCTCCTCCACCAGCCACTTATAATTTAGTACAACCTTCAACGTGGAGACTGACTCATTTTATAGGGTCAGAGGGGGTCCAGCAAGATGCAAAAATCTATTTCCCACTGACTGGAAAATATATCAAAACCTTTTTACACAAATTTATCCTACCTGTCCTCCGTTGGCTGTCCCATCAAAGCAAAGTGAGTCTCCCAAGCTCCAATAGTTCAAATCCTAATATATCATAATTTAGCCATTACTAAGCTAATCCAAACTTTGAGCTTTGACAAATAAATACTAGGTATCAAGATATTGTAAGAGTTTGCTTTCTACCTGCTAATATCACTAATAAAATCTTATATAAAAATTAAACCCATTTTCCCTAGTATCTAAATTCTCACAGATATTCTTCCTGTGGTAATAAAATCCCCCATTTCTATAATAGCAGTATAGAGTTTTTATACTCCTGTTTCTGCTAAACTGATAAATTCTGTACAAATTAGCACCTGTGAGTGTTAGACATTGACAGGATTTTGACGATGTAAGTGTGGGGATCAATTTAGGGAATTAAATCCCTTTATAAGCTTTTTGATATCTTAGAATGGGCCCTAAAGTTCATTAAAGAATGAACTTTCCAACAGCACATGACGATTCCTATATTTTTCAAATACCATTATCACTTTTTAGTCAATATTTAGTTGTTTATATTCTTCTGGTTGCACCTTACTAAACCATTGCTTTTACCATTTCTGTGCTGTTGCATGGGCCTTTAGGCATAGATATGTGGAACAAAATGTGATACTTGCAGACACAGTAAAGAGCTTACTAAGCTGCTTCTCGTGACTTTTACAATTAGTCAGCCCTTTTTATCGAGGCCATAAATTTTTTAGGGTTCCTGATAGGTTTTCTGCTCCTTATCAATTCTCCAAACCAGGGTAAAATTTTATGACAATAAAGTAATAATGTGCTAATCTGTAACATAAAGAAATATTGCATATGCCCCTCAGGTTGAGACCATCTAGTACTAAAAAAAGAAATATTGCATATGGCTGAGTTAATTAGTGAGTATATAACTGAACCTAAAAACAACATTTTATTTTAATAAAAACCTGAAATTTCAAAAAATTATTACCATATGTGAGATCAAAAAAGTTGAGGATTTACTAAGGACTTTAAATAAATTAATTAAATAGTTCTTTTATTCTAATTGTGAAGAATATTAGGGAAAATCATTATAAGAACAATTGCTTTTTATTAAAACTAGCAGAAAAACAGAGATAAATAGCTTTTTCTTTAAGTACCAATTTTAAAAAAGAGCTTGTATTTTGTATGTATAACAAACTGACTTCCAGTGATATGCACCAAATATGTTTGTTAATAATTTTTAGTCAAACGACATAATCCCAAAGTACACCTGACATTATTCTAAGAGTTCATAGCTTACATTTTGCTGTTAAGGTTTTATATTAAGATGTGGTTGTGATACTTATTACAAAGAGACATCCTCTTTTTTTGGTCATGAAATACATTAATATAGTCAATCTGATTCTACTATTCTCAACCATTATTTTTATTACTTTTAGCTACAAGAATAAAGTTTTATAAAGCATCTTGATAGAATTTATCTTTTAACTTTAAAACAAATAAAGTCAGATCAAGCCCCTATATTTTTAATAACACTACTATAAACTGGTTGTAGGATTCTTAAAGATAACTATGCAACTATTTAAGTTCCTTGTCTTTTATTATCATTCCATTTCTAGAAATTTATATATAATAAAGCTGAGAAGTTTAAAGCTGTAAATTACTAAAAATCTGTGTTCTGATTTAATTAATCTGGAGCTTAAAGTATAAAATCCTTATTATCTACCCAAATTTTGTCCCAGCTCAAGTATCCAAATTATCTCTTGAAAAATACTTATAATGCTAGATTATTTTGTATCTCTTAGTATTGTTCACTTGTATTTGTGGCAATAATTAGGAATAATATAACAATCTGGTAGGAGCCAACTGTGTATCAAGGCACAATTTATGTCAATGATAGTTTATTATATAAATCTCATTGATCAAGTTTTATATACCAAAAATTAAAATTTGTAATAGTTATGTTATTGAGGATTGAGATATCATAAATTTAGCTTACAACAGCATCAAGCTGCAACTACTGATTGTCAATATTCATTTTTGATGCTAAGATTAGCTCAAAAAATAATAATAGTTTATTAAATAATTGAGTTAGCTTTAGATCAAACTTAATTCAATTTGGAGATATACAAGGGTATTTTATCCATAGATCTTATTTTTATATTAAACTATATTAAAGACTAGCATTAAGATACCCAAGCTTTGCTATGATGTTTATAACTTACCAGATGATTCTAAATTATTTTAGTTTTTATATTGAATGATAGATATCAATAAGTATAGAAACCATTAAATCTATTGACTATTCAACCTCCAACCACTTAGCCAAAATTAATTAAGCCTGCCAAATTAACTAAACCATTAATTAATTAACTGAAACCATTGAGCCCATAGAAACAATCAAAATTCACCACTCAGCTAAATCTGATTGTTAGACTTTTAAATTAAAAAACAACAAAAAACCACCAACCACTTACCAAAACCAATTAACTTACCAAACCAACCAATCACTAACAGCTTATTAAAACCTTCAAGCTTATTAATCACCCAAAACCAACAACCTCTCATCAAAACCTTTTTAACTATTGAATAAACTGAATATCAAAGAACTCAGCTTTAACAATATATTTTGTTTTTCCATTAAAAAGATACAATTTTCTCTTCTTATATATAATTTTTTATTTTATTATAGTAATTAAAAATCTGGCTTTGAGGTGCACACAGACCCCCTCCCATCTACATATATCCAAATTTCCAAAACTCTACATGCTGCAGCTTTGGTTGGACATTATGCATAAGCACACATACACTTGATTTTATTATAGATATTTTAAGTGAATTTACCCTTCCTAACCTATTGAAGATCAATCCTAATATTTAGTTTAATTCTAAGCTTACTGGAAGCTAATACCAAGGTTAATTATAATAAATTTAATATTATAATTTTTATATATTATTATTAAATCAACAAATTAATGCAATAGTTTTGTTAGGCTAGGCATTCTATTGCCTAGCATATTTTCCCTCACTTATAATAAATTAAAATGATAAAAACTGATTGAATAAAAGTGATTGCTATAGGATATGAACAACGACCTTTATAAAATTTAAGTTTAGAACTAAAAGCTGAGACAATTATGCTAGATTTTTTTATAAACTCCATACTTTATTTAAAAATAACTTTTAAGGGAAAGTAAGAGGGGAGGGAGGAATACAGGCAATTCAGCCAAGGGTAAAAAGGACCAGGTGTTCAGGCTGCTAGAGTTCTAGCACCTCCAACCATTGCTGATTGGTGATCCCCAACACTAGCCACAGTTCTAGCGTCAGCAGTCTTAAAGGACATTCAATTCTCAGTCAATTAGTTGCCTCATCATGTTTAACAAGTCATCTGGCAGGGAAAGCCAAAAGTGCGGCTTTATAACAGCTGATATGCTAGAGGATGATTTTTAAATAAATTGGGTTTTTGGTTCAAAGTTTTAATTTAGATTTAACAGGAAAAAGTGTCAATTAATTCTTTTTTTACCAAGAGTAAATTTATCCCACAATCACATTTTTCTAAGCTCTAGATTGAGATATAATGATTCTGTAACAAGTTTAACAACTAAGGAATTACAATTATCTAAGAATGATCCCCCTTAGTCAAAACATCCAATTGATCCTAATTTGTTCTAATTTTAATAAATATTCTACTTGATTTTCCAAATCAATATCATATAAACTTAGGTTACCAAATTGATATTAAATAGGCTCTAAGTTGGCTTTTATGAATCAATATAGTTTTAATTATCCTTTGTAGTGTGTAGGTAATAATTTCTAACCTTTTCAGTTTTGGTTCCTTTTTATAAAAACTCATTTTTACTAATTTATCTTATCATATAAAGTACAAAATCTATAAACTTTATACTTAATATTCTATATTTTAGTGCTAAATTGTAAGTTCTGGGGAACGTCCCCTGGCTGTTGATCAGGCCATCTTCCCATTCCCAAGTAAAAGACACCAAAGAGGATGGCGGTACCCCTTGTTACTCAGGGCAATCTCACTCACATAGTAGATGAGGGATAGGTAACAGCTCTTCCGCTTCAGATCCCACCCCCAGTACCCACACTCACCTCAGCAGAACTGTTGTGGGGAATTAGCAAAATCTGCACTAAGATTGTCGAATTGAAATCAGTCAGATCTAATTTGAGTGGCAATCTGGCTGATGCCTGAATCTCAAATGGCTGAAAAGGCATGAAGACTGAGGTATCAGTTGGAACGCCTGACAGTTCCAATTCAATCAATATGCCAATTGAACAAACATTGGGCGCCATCAATGAGGGTTCAAAGCCCTCTTTTGGCAATTCAGGTGTTGCAGCCAATGTGATGCCACTGACCAAATGAATGGACCAGCGACCAAGCTTGGGTGGGTTGGGCGTCCCAAACCCATTCCCAACCAAATGGACCCGCCCCTAAGTGGGGTGGCCTTGGAAATTCCTGTTGCTTGTTGGGCTAAACACTGTTATGCCAACTGTTAATAACGTAGCCAAGATTTGGTTTGGACGTTCAAGGTTGAACTGACAGTGACTCAGCCCACCGCTGAATTTTGCAATGTCAGTTCCCAAGGAACAAACCCACCCATTCCCAAACAATTTGCCAGTTAGGTCAAAATTGAGGGTCCCAATCCTGGCTTGTCACCACCCCAATTGACCACTATTTAATCAGTTGCATAGCACTGAAGAAATTGTTGGTCGATTTTCTTCCTTTTTCTTCAATAAAATTTTGCCAAAAAACCAAACAATTTTCATTATCTCTTCTGACCGCATTCCTGATGGCATTTTCCTGGTGGCCTGTCAGTCTGTATACCGGATGGGCTCTACCAGTACTCTTGGTCACTATGGTCCCCTTCATCATCAATTGGGTTCAGCAAGTCCAATATTTTTGGCTCTACAAACCATTTTATCACTAATTTCCAGCATCAATACACAGGGATCTTGTGGCCATATGTCCACCAATTGTAAGAGAGAATCCATCTCCTTGCCACCCAAGTTGAAATGGCCCCATATGCCAAGGATCTCATCAAGACTATCTCAGTGATTCCACCCACTGCAGCAAGACCCCCTGGGTCAGGATTGGGTTCAGTGTGGTTCATTGTCAGAATCATTCTCACCTTTTTGCTGCACCAACAATTCGTCATTTCCCAATGCCCAGCTCCATATCAAGTCATCTGGTCAGCAATGTCTCTGGCATTCTGGCTTACTTTTTGGGTGCTCATGCATCCTGACTGGCAAGCCAGTCTAAACTTATTCTGCCGTTTCCATGACATAAATGACCCTACCTTTTAATATTGTAATTTATTATTGATATACTAAAACTAAATTATTATATTTTTATAAAAAATATAGAAATTAATATGTTAGTTTTCAGAGGAGTGGTTTCATAGCAGGGTAGTTCCTGCCCCACTTTGGGTCAGGTTTTGATTGAAACAGGTTTGAAACTGGCACAGGCAAAAGAAAACTCAGTGTGGTATATTTGTACCAAGGTCAACCCACCTTGTTTACTTTTAGTATAATACTTTTCATAGGGTGGTTAGCCTGGAAGGTAAAACTGCTTCCACTCTAGTGCAGGTTTTATATTTCAAAACCTGTACTGGCTAGAAGAAATCTTGGTATGGTATATTTGTACCAAGATTGACCCACCTTGAATATTAGATATTATTTTTCATGATCTTAAGAACACCTAGTTTTTAAGAAATTTTACTCCTTATCAGAAAATTGAGCTAAACTATTGATAGGAATATTAAGCCAGTAAATCTCAATATAATATAGTTTTTCCAAAGCCAACTCAATCCTCACCACTGTATCTTAACAATGACAAGGCCTAGAAAGATGAAACTTTACATAGGTATTCACTACATATTGTAGATATGCAATAAATTTTTAATTTCTTAGTAAAATAAAAAGTTTTAGATGTAACAATTGAAAATCTTGTATGTTTTTGATGGTAAATGGTATAATTTTATGCCTGAGCAATTATATATTTGCTTGATTTGATATTTTAAATGGTTTTACTAAGTGGTTAGTGGTCATTTGCTAATTTTTAATTTTATTCGAGGTGGGCCAACCTGGGGATGATACTGTACCAATTAAGGGGAAATTGAATGAATGGAAAAGGAGGATAAAATTTGGAAAACCTCCATGCACAGCGTATGATAGGCCAGGAACTCCATGGACCGCCTTTGCTATTCGCTATCTCAGTTTGGGCATTGATGTGCAACGCCAACACAGTCATAATTGTCCCCTACCCAAAGTTCATTGACCAGAATCGAACTTATAGAGGCAGTGGTAGAGGTCCCTATTTACCACTGGGGTATCCTCCCTGTCATTTACCTAATTAGCAAGGTAATCTAAACAAAACTTTATATTAAAACCCCAATTTGACTTTAAAATATCTACCCTAGCACTAACAGTTCAGGTTTTTTCTATAAACTTAAAAATTTAAAGGTCAGTTGATTGAATCCTGGCAAAATCACGTATTTAATCACTTTATATCACTTAATAAGCAATAATATATATAAATAAAGGTTCCCTGATCTATCATTAATATAGTTGGTAAGAATCTTATTTATATCTATTTATATCAGACTTCAGATTGCAGATTGAATATTACTAATTTAAAGTATCAAACTTCACATCATACAATCACATATTGACTACCAACAAAATAATTGGTGGAACCCTAGCTTTATATTATTTCTGCATCAGTTTCAGATATGGATTAGTTGTTACCCAGCCAATTTGATGAATTTAATTAATTTTAGTTTAATGTTTGGTAATTTTTTAGTTGGTTTGGTAGTAGTTTCAGTATGATTTTATCAAGCAGATGAATATATAATTTATATGATAGATTCAATTGATTTTGGTAATTGGTTAGTAATTTGGTTGAATTGATAAGTTTAAATAGTTTAGGGTGAGTTGGTGCTTTGTGGCGGATTTTATAATTTGATTGGGTTTGGCCGATGAGTAGTGAGTTTTAGTTGATTCAATAGGTTCAGTTTAGGTTTGGCTAAGTGGTTAGTGGTTTTTGGTTTATTTGATAGTATAATAGATTTTGGTCAATTGTTTGGTGGTTACGGTTGATTTGATAAGCTTAATTGGTTTTGAGTATCAGTTTGGTTTGATATTATTTGTTTAATTTTGGTGGGTTTATTTTTATTTGGCCAAGTGGTTGGCAGTTTTTGGTTGAGTTTATAGGTTCAATTTAGTTTTGGCTGAGTGCTTTTTGGTTGATTTAATAAGTTTTATAGATTTTGGCAGGTGCTTAGTAATTTGGTTGATTTATTAGTTTTTATTGATTTTAATTAGACTGAGTGATTAATAGTTTTTGGTTGATTTGATAGGGCAATTGGGTTTTATAAAGTGGTTGGTTAGAATTTAGTTAATCTGATAAGTTTAATGGGTTTGGATGAGTAGTTGGTGATTATTTGTAGTATATAAGATTTAAAATAATGATTCAAATAATCTGGTAAACTATAAACTCCGTAGCAAAGCATGGGTTCTCCAATAGTCTATAATATCTATAATATAGAAACTAAATTAATTAGGTCAAATTGGCTGATAAAAAACCCAAGCAACGCCAGGTAACTCCACTAGTATATTATAGATAAAGAAGCTTGAAAGATATCAGAGCTTAAGGCTTTTGTAGAGTAACTGATACTAGATAAATAACATCTAAATAAATCTACTTTTGTATAAATTTAAACTAGCTATAAGATAGAAACTAATAACCATTACTATATTATTGTCAGGAAAACAGGAGCGCAGGAGGTCGCTGGAGGGAAAGACACAGGCCAAAGGTGATACATCAAGGCCAAGTGACCCAACAAAATGAAGAGACGTCCTAAATGGTCAGTATTGTGTTTCCTTTAAATCTTTGGAGCAAAACGCACACCAAACTGGCCACAACCATCAGGGACAAGAAGCTCTGGGAGCTGGGAAGAATGGTGTAAGATCTAAGGCAAAGGTCAGTAAAATAGGAGGTGGTGGAGCCGGTGAATAGGTGGCAGAGTGGGTGGAGGGCTCACATACAGCAGGGGGTGCAAACCAGAGCAGAAAACAAACTCCAGCCATCAAAAATCTTCGGAGAGGTATGTTTTTTGTTAAATAAGAAATTATACAGGAAATTGGCCCAAAAATTCTAGATTTTATTAGGGTGATCAGAATATCTGAGAAAAGCAAAGCCTTTTTCATCTTGAGATTTAATTTACAGGGGGTTGCTTCATGAAGATTTCAGTGGTTATTGGAATCTGATATAAGCTACAAGTTTGTTGTTCTTTAACAAAATCAAATTTTTTTGAATTTGGCCAGATTTTTAACCTCATATTTTGTGATTTTCTGGGTGTTAATTTTGATTCCCACCTGGGTTTTTGCCTCAAATAAGCCGTTTTCCTCAACCCTGGCTGGCAAAGCCAAACCCCATTTTTGTCTATAATCTTAGATAGGTCATCGGTGACCCTTAGGGGTTCTGGTCTCTGCCCCAAGGGCCTGTTGTACTTGGCTTTAGAAGGGAGGTTAGCTCCAGGAAATATGTCACTAGCTGTGACATCACCCTCCGCTCTTGGATGTGGTTCTACACTACCTGAGGGGACATTGGCTAAGACAAAGTTCTTGTAGGGAGTGGATAGCTTCATGGCAGCTAAAGAGGCTTGGGTGGCAGGTCCTGCGGCATCTGGAAATCCTGAGTGAAAGTCATGAATTAGTCCTGAGCATTGGTCATATCCTGATAAGATACCCAGCTGTTCTCTATCTCATCATATCCTTTCCAGGACACCAAGTATTGCAGGTGGCGTCAGTATAGGCGAGAAGCAAGAATGGCATCGATCTCATATTGGGGTTCACCATCCATTATGACAGTATCTGAGATAGGTGGCATGGGACCATTGAAGGGGGTCAGGAGGCATTTATGTAAGGTACTGAACACTTTGATTGAGGGGGGTAAGTCAACCTGGTAAGCTGATAAGCCAACTTTCTTGAGGATCTTGAAGGGTCCAACACGCTTGCGACCTAACTTGCGTCAAGGTTGCTTCAGGTGGATATTCTTGGCGTTGATCATGACCAAGTCACCAGGCTTATACTCAGGTCCTTCACGGCGCTTTCAATCAGCAAATGCTTTGTAGATCCTCACAGCATTAACGATATGGTCCTTCACTGCATGATGTGTATCCCTGAGCACTTTAGCACGCTCATTGGCAGCAACGAAAGTGGAATCAATCTACAGACTTAGGTTGAAGCTTGTGTTGTAACCATAGTTTGCAAAGAAGGGGGAAGTGCCTGTAGAGGCATGGGTAAGGTTATTATAAGTGAAGTGCGCCAGTGGGAGGTGAGAGGACCAATTGTTCTGTTCAGCATTAGAATAACTACGCAAGAATTGCTCCAAACCTTGGTTCACCCTCTCTGTCTGTCCATATGAATGGGGGTGGAAGGCTGTGGAGCGGCAGGTGCAGATGCTGAGAATGGAAGAAGAGCTTCCCAGAACTGAGCGGCAAATTGTGGGCCCCAATCACTGATAATCTCCTTGGGGAGACCATGTAAGAAAAAGATGTGATCTTCAGAGGTGGGCTTTCTCAACTGAAGTAATAGTGTTGAAGGGGATAAAGTGGGCCATCTTTGTGAAGCGGTCCACCACAACCGTTACTGCATCTTAACACTGGGATAAGGGAAGTTCCACAATAAAATTGACAGACACTGATATCCGAGGGCCCTCAGAAGCTTGTGGGGAACAATCAACCCAGCATTCTTCAGGGGGCTTGGCTTTGACCAGTTGCAGGTCAAGCAGGACTTTGTGAATGTCGCAATTCTGATATGATTGGACAATAATTGTGGGATAGCTAGGGCGGATTGGGAAGAATCCGCCAAAAATGATACCAGTTACAATTATCTGAGTGCCTTGAGATGAGGTGATATTGGGATATAATGGGTTATTATTGGATCGCCTCTATATAAGGTGATAAGGCAATAAGGCGATGTTGAAATTGATGAATATGAAGTAAATCGCCTACAATTAGGATAATAGAGGATTAGAGAATAACAAGCTATATTCGAAGAGAATTGGTGGAATAGAATAGCCTAAGCTATGAGAGCAGTATCTCCTGAAGCTGCTGTATATAAGCGAGATGGGTGATTTTCAGAAAGAGGTTGTTGATAGTAGAGAGAGAGTGAGACAGCAGAAGATCGCTGTATTTATTAAAATAAATAAAAGAGTCGATTGGGACAATTGCTCCTATTTTTAGTATATTTTCTTGTGTGTCCAAAGGACTGACAATTCCCACATTGTCTGTCTGTTGCTCAGTGGGTTTGACCTGTATGAAAAATACAGCAGATCCTAATGATACCATCCAAGTTTTTAACAGTTTTGCTCACTACAAGGGCCCATTGATCAACCACCAAACACTCTGAACTCCAGTAGCCAGCCATTCCTTACACAGCCTGTGTTGCTGGGGAATCTTCACGGAACACTGCACCAGCTGGATATGAGGAACTCAAACTTACCTTAGACGCGGTGCTCAAAAACCAAGATGAACTCCTTAAAGAACGAGATGCTGTCATGCACTAGCTTGATAGCACGTTTAGCCAAATGCAAATCTTGAGACAACAAAACAAAGAACTCGCCAACCAATTAAATGATACCACTGAACAGCTGCAATGCGCAGAGTAAATACTGAACAATACTTCTCAGTCTCCTTGCTGGGACAAGGATGAACATCAAGAGGGGCATCATATGAGGAAGATTATGACGCTAGTTGGAGCTACTACACCCCAGGATGGTAGTACTGGATACAAATATGAGTCAGAACGCCACTTCCCTCAAGTAATGGTGGTACCACCCATGGCAGAAGGTCACGCTATTCCTGAAGTGGTGGACATCCCAGCTTCCGCTGACCCCACTTCTCATCAGAAAACTGCTTTTGGATCTCAACCCATTCCTCAGTATGGGCCAAAACCCCATGAATGGGATGATGATGGTAATATCAAAAATTACCTCTGTTTGATCGAAATGGGAACATTCATGGGTTCTTCAAATGGGTTGAGAATGCAGCGGAAGGTGCATCTGATAGATGGAAGGCTAAGTTGTTGATATCCGCCTTGGATGTCAGGAGTGCTGATAAGGTCACCTGTTACCTCCCAAGTAGCTCTGTCACCTATAAGGATATGAAGGATACCATACTCTTCCTGTTTGGGGGTACCTCAAAGATGTCACAGCGGAAAGCAGAATTTTTAACAATCAGATTCCGCTGAAACGAGACTCTCCTGGAGTTTGTTGATTGATTCACAATGGAAGCCCTTGTGCTGATTGTGGCAGGGTACTTAGCAGAAGCTGATGTGTGCATCGCCATGACCTCCACGGTTAAGCCATATCACGAGCTTCACAATGTCATTTCGCCACTTCTGGTTGATGACGTACCTCTGCTCAAGATTGTGCAGTTTTTGTGTCACATATCCCTTAACTTTCCGCCACCAAATATGGAATGGAAGACTACCGCTGCTACTGCACTCTCTTATTCAGGAGAATACTTTTGTCTGACCCCAGCTCCATTTAGCAATCCTCAGACATTCTATAACTCTGCGCCTTGTCCTCAGCCAAATTATACTCAATAGTTCGATCAGAATCAATGGGCTGGTCATGAAAACTGTCAGCAACCCAGGTATCGACCAGGACCTAGCTATGCCAAATGTCAACAATCATCTTACCAACCTGGGGCTGGTTACACTGAATGACCCCAAACTTTCCGATCTGGACCCTTTTATGATAATCAAGGACATGGCTCTTATGGGGTTAACTGCTATGAATGCGGCCACCCTGGTCATTTAGTAAAATTTTGCCATAACTGCCATGTAAACTACGTACACCAAGATCAATACTATCAGGGAAAAGATGGTGCGGAGTAGAGATGGGACCCTCTACCTCCGCGATACCAACTCAAAATGCCCCTGAATCAATAGTAGTATACCCTGCAGAAGTCCCTCAGTACAATTATGGACTTTTATATCAGCAGCCAGTTGGGGGAGTAAATGTAGTTACATGAGCTCAAGCCAAGGCGGCAGCGGAAGAAGAGTCCCCAGAACAACTGAAGCCATATGCCTGTCAAATGCTTGATCAAGCTTTCTTAGATAAACTCGATTCTGCTGCAGATGCGCCAACTCTGAAAGGAGTAAACGTCACCCTTCTGGTAGACACCATTGTCAAAGAATACCCCAAGTCAGTGAGGGGATAATGAGTTTTTTGAAAAAGAGATCCCATAAATGTTCATGTATTAAACAGTCAATATTCTTCTTATTCTGAGTGTACATACTGTGATATTTTTGTAGCAAAAATACGATTTGCGCTATAATAGACACTGGTGCTCCAGTCAACAAAAGTTTCCACTAAATTGATGGCAAAATTGACGTTATAACCTGATGTGGACCATCAAATGGTGTATAGAACTGCTGGAGCAGTAAGCACCATCTCTGAGGGGGCTTACAGTGCGCTACCTCTGCGCTTTGGGTCCATTGTTATTGCAGCCCTGGCGATTGTGCTGACAAACAAAAACTATGACTTGTTAATTGGAACCACTTTTCTGCACCATTTCAAGGATGTCATTAATATGACAGAGGAGACCCTCGCCATTCTGGGTCAGCGGATCCCAATTTACTCCACTACTAGTGGAGTAATAAAGGATCTGGCGCATATGAGCCATATCAACCTTGTCTATAGTGATGGGGTGATGCCCGTTTACTATCACCAACTAAAGCAAGACTCGGCCCCTTCCCCAGAAGATATATGAATATCAAAGGATACCTCTTTGAATGCAGGCCCATATCTATTCCTTCTGGACATCAAGTCTTAGTGAAAACCGAGTTAAAAGTGGAAGTGTCTATTGGGCTATATGGGGAAGTCATTGGCTCTATTATCAAACGCGGGTTGATCTGCATGTGGCTCCAGGATATATACTTCCGGGACATGGAGAGATTAAGGTTTTGTTAGCAAACCTCCAGAATGAACCAAAGCAAATCCGCTGACACCAGGTTGAGCATATTTACATTTGATTCCAATAGATGAGGTCCTTCAGGTTCATGATTTTAGGTCATTGAATGAATTTGGTCTACCATTTGAGGCACCAACTGGCGTACTAATAGTGATACTATGTAGTATTTAATAGGACTATTTGAAGAGAAAAAAACCAAGCAGTAGCTTTATTTCAGAAATATAAGGGGATTTTTGCTGTCAATGATCATGACTTAGGGTGTGCTTGGGGGTGGTCCATCGAGTAGACACAGGATATCATCCCCCTATAAGGTCCCAGCTGATCCACTGATCAAGGGCAGCGGAAGACATTGTCACTAATGAAATTGACAAGTTGCTAGATCAAGGGATGCTCGAACCATCCAAAAGCCTGTGGGCTTCACTTGTTCTTATTGTAAAAAAGAAGGACAGCACCAACTGCATAGTAATAGACTACCAGAAGCTTAACAGTATTACAAAAAAGGACTCATACCCTTTGACAAGGATTGATGATGCTTTGGATTGGTTAGGGGTAGCACGTTACTTTTCAGCGATGGACTTGATATCAGGTTACTGGCAAATCGAGTTACCTGCGATGGAGCAGGAAAAATACGCTGTAATCACCTCCAAAGGCCTTTTTCAACCAACGCGGATGCCTCAAGGGCTGTGCAACGCCCCAGCTACATTTCAGTGAGCCATGGATGCTATTCTTGGTGACCTGAAACTGTCATGTGTACTTGTATACCTCAACAATATTAACATTTTCTCTCAAATCTTTTTAGAGCATCTTGACCACCTAGAAGCAGCATGTTTCTGCTGGATGGCTGAGATAAACATTAACATTAAACCTCGAAAATGTAACTTCTTCAAATTTCAACTTGAGTACTTGGGGTTAGTGGTAGACTCTAAAGGGCTGAAACCACAGCTGTTTAAGGTGGAGATCATCAGCAAAATGGCCACTCCCAATAGTAAATGTAATATACAGGTATTTTTGGGAATGGTCAGTTTCTACCAGTGCTTTATCACTAATTTTAGCTGTTATGGGGCCGCTATTCGAGTTGTTAAAAAAGTATGCTGTGTTTTAATGGACGGAATGTCATCAATCCACTTTTGATACACTTCATACGGCGTTGATCAGCACACTGGTGTTATGCTATCCAAACTTTGATTGGGAGTTTAGTGTTCAGATGGATGCGTCCCTTTCTGCTGTTGGGGCAGTAATTTCTCAGAAAGATGATGTGGGAGAGGAACATCCTGTAGTGTACTGAAGTCAAAGTATGAACTGTCACAAGTGTAATTATACTGTGACTTAGTGGGAGTGCTTAGCAGTGATCTACGCTTATAAGCAATTCAGAGTCTATCTGCATGGGGTAAAGTTTAAAGTTTTAACAGATCACGCATCATTATGCTAGTTGCAGAACCTCAAAGAACCTGAAGGCTGTTTGGCTTGATGGGCTCTTAAGTTTCAGTCTTAAAGCTTTGAGATCCTTCATTGTCCAGGAGTAAAGCATTAGAGAGCTGACTGTTTGAATAGATTGCCAACTGTTGTGGTGACAGCGGAATTCAGCAACATGATGTACAATAAGATGCTCAGCAGAAAATATGACAATGAACTGCCCCAAGTGATCAAAGCGTTAAATGAGATGATAGAAAATATTTTTAAACAGAATGGGGAACTGTACAAATGGATTGGCGATTCCACAGTGAATTTTCTGTTACCTTCAGCATGACTGGGAATCATTATGAGCGCCCATAGAGCAGTTGGACATGTTGGGGTGTGAAAGACTTTGGAGTTGTTGTGCCCTCAGTACTATTGGGAAAGCATCAGCTTTGATGTACTCAAAACTATTTCCTGTTGCCATCCGTGCCAAGTGGAGAAGCCATTCCACCACAAGACTTATACCGGGTAGTGAAACCACATTTTGCTTAGTACATGGTCTCTCTTGATGTCGTTGGTTTCTTGCCAACAGGAGCCAACTGATGTAAGTACATTCTTGTGGCTGTTAACCATTTTACCTGGTGGGTTGAAGTGAGACAATATGAGAATTGGGGGCAGTCACAGTGGCCAAGTTCATGATGGAATGCATTATTCAGAGACATGGATGCCCTCAGTTTATTCTCACTGACAACAGAACCTACTTCACCTCACACATCCTCCCCAAACTGAATGAGCTTATGGGAATCTACGGGGTTCTGATGACCCCATACCACACCAAATCCAATGGAATTGTCAAACAGGTGAATGGGACTCTGGTGAAGATACTACAAAAATCAGTAACGTATTGACCTTCCAATTGGAGCTCTCTTATTTCCACTGCCATGTTCGCCTATACCATTAGTTATCATTCCACCACGGGAAAGAGTCCCTTCCAACTACTAAATGGCTGACACCTGGCTCTTCCAGTGTTACATTATTTGTGTGTAGAAGACACCGATGGAATGGAATCCCACCACTATCTGAATAACTTAACAAACATTCTGATCAAACTGAAAACCAAAGCATATTCTTCAGCTTAGCCAAGAAGATAAGGAATCAGGCCACCAATCAGGTACATCATAGCAGGCTGGCACCATTCAAGGAAGGTGATATGGCTCTCTTCCACGACTAACATGGATTCGGGTGGAAACACAAGTTGGCCATTATTTGGATTGTTCCGTTCAAAGTTATAGAGAAAACTGGGGTTGACGCATATGCCATCAAGGACCCCTCAAGTGGTCAGATCGTCAACTGAGTGCATGCAAAGTTCCTCCAACCATACAAACAATAGGAGCCTTATCATCCAGTCAAGGAGGGGGTAATGTTGCAATTATGATATAACTGAAAATAATTGTGGGACAGCTAGGGTGGATTGGGAAGAATCCGTCAAAAATGATATCAGTTACAATTATTCGAGTATCTTGAAATGTTGTAATATTGGGATATAACAGGTTATTATTGGATCGCCTCTATATAAGGTGATAAGGCAATAGGGCGATGTCAACATTTGACAAATACAAAGTAAAACGCCTACATTTAGGGTGATATAGGACTAGAGAATAACAAGCCAAATTTTAGGAGAATTTGCGGAATAGAATAGCCCAAGCTATGAGAGCAGTATCACCTGAAGCTGCTGTATATAAGCGAGATGGGTGATTTTCAGAAGGAGGTTGTTAATAGTAGAGAGAGAAGGAGACAGCAGAAGATCGCTGTATTTATTAAAATAAATAAAAAGTCGATTGGGACAATTGCTCCTATTTTTAGTATATTTTCTTGTGTGTCCAAAGGACTGAAAATTCCCACATTGTCTGTCTGTTGCTCAGTGGGTTTGACCTGTATGAACAATATGGCAGATACTTAATAATACCATCCAAATTTATAACAGTGAATTTTTCCACATCTGTGGAAATACCTTTCCAACTGTAGGAGCGGCGGACTAACTCAAGCGTTTTGTCCTTGCCAGGGTGGCCAGCAGTTGAGGGGTCATGAGCTTCACAGATCAATTCCTCATGCAGGGGTCCAGGAGGTACCCACCACTTGCTTTGATGGAGGATGACCAATCCATCAACTGGTAGCCTTTATCCAGGGAATTTCCATTTCTATGGCAGGCCTGCTTAATCTTATCATAGTCAGCTGACAGAGGTTGAGACAACCTAACTTGGGAAGGGGTGTCAGTGTCACCTTCCAAAGGTTCCATCATAAGCAGAGGGGGAGGTTGGATAGTGGGCTCTCTTTCACCTGTTCTGGCTTAATCAACACCTGGGTATTGTGGGCGTCAACTAGTGCTGGGTCAGGCGCTAGGGAAGGGTTCCGGGATAGAGCATCAGGTAACATATTCTGGGGGCCCTCAATGAAGTCATATTGGAATTCAAACTCTGACAGGACTTAACCACCAAGACAAGTGAGGGGATAGCTTTTGGGGGCGCGGTAGTACATCAATGCCTTGTGATCAGTATGGACAGTAAATGGCTACTTAGACCCATGCAAATGGTAGTGACAGTGTCATACTGCCTCAACAACTGCAAGTAGTTCCTTATCATATATTGCATAGTTGAGCTGCACCATGGTCATTTTCAAGAAAAATAAGCAACAGGCCGTTCCAGTCCATCTTTCCCCTCTTGTATAAGAGCAGCTCCCACCGCAAAGTTGGGAGCATCAGTGGTTACAATAAAGGGGAAGCTGGGGTCTGAATGTACCAACACCGGGCTGATCAATAGTATGGACTTGATGGCGTGGATTGCAGCGTTGCATTCATTGGTCCAACTAAAAATCTTCTTCCCTGAAGCGGCGTAGAGAGGGGCGTCAACTTCTGAGAGCTGGGGGGTGAACCTCTTGAGAAGTTACATGACCCAAGGAAGCTGCATAACTCTGTAAGAGATGAGGGAGTAAACCAATCATGGATAGCTGCTTCCTTATTTGGGGCAATCATGTGACCATTGGAGAAGATAATGTTTCCTAAGAACTCAACCTTGGGTTGGAAGAACTCACACTTGCTAGCCTTAATTGTAAGGTTTGTCTGTGAAAGTCTCTCCATGACAGACACAAGGTGGCGGCATGAGATTCTGCATCTGGGGAAAAGACCAGTATGTTGTCCATGTATGCAATCGCGCAAGTACCCATAAGGCCTCCAAAGACAGCATCAATGAGCCTCTGAAAGCAGGCTGGAGCGTTCTAAAAACCAAACGGCATAACCCTGAACTGGTAGATACCTTTCTGAGTGCAAAAAGTGGTCAACCACTCCTAGAGTTCTTTAATGCATATCTGTTTGAAAGCATTGAGACAGTCAAGCTTACTGAACACCCTAGCCTTCTCCACGTAGCAGGCAATCTGTTGCTCCAGAGGGAGCGGATGGGGTCATTCACTGTTACATTGTTCAGATTGCCATAAACAACGCAGGGACAAAGTGAGCCATCAGACTTCTCTACTAACAGGAGAGGGAGCACACAGGTGAGGATTTCTTAAAGATTTGAGCCTTAGAGAGCATGTTATCTACCCAAGCGTCCAAGGCAGCCTCCTCCCTCAGGGACAAGGGGTAAATTGGAGAGGATATCTTGACAAGATCCATGGTCAAATTAAAAGCAAAGTCAAACTTGGTGTGCTCAGGAAGTGGGCAGGCCTTTGTGGGATCAAACAGATCAACATATCCACGGATGCATTCTGTCAGAGTAAGTGTTGGGGTCAGGGTGTCAGTAGGTTGAATAGAGGCTAGGACCACCTTAGAAAAGGGGCCCCAAATTCTGGGGAGCACCGTGGCGCTCTCATCTAAGCAAGGGATGATAACCGTGACTCCACCAAGAAAATTGTGCATGAATGGTAGAGTCTAGGAGGATAGTGGAGATTTCAAATCAGCGCCACCAGCTAACCCCTAAAATAACAGGGTATAGGAGGTTCTTTATTGAGAAGCTCTCAACAAAGTAACCATTACCTGCAATGAAAGAAACAGGTGATAACACACGATAACTTGGAATGGTTTAATATGCACCACCCTTCACAAACTGACCAACTCCCAGGGTAGCTCCAGGGCCTCTGCCAACTCTTGGCGGATGAATTTTTCAGTTGCATCAGTGTCCACCAAAGAGAGTGCTTGAAAGCTCTTCCCTGCAGAAGAAAAAGTAGCCATGAACAAGAAGTAGGCAGAGGGAGGTTTATATCCCTCAGAGCCAAGGGATGACAGGATGGCTCCAAGCCCAGAGGGTGGCGTATAATGTGGAGTATCCCCTAAAAATTTTCCCCATATGACTTCACATAGCTATAAAGTTGTCCATGGGACTTAATTGGCGTGGGGTAGCTTAATGCTCTATGTTTGGCGGGAGGAAGATTTTTATCAAATGAGACTACACCAGTCAGGACAGCCAAGCTTTTGATGGGGTCAGCCACGGCTATCTCTTCTTCAATCATCCTCTCGTGGATCTCTCCTCATTTCAGGATGGGGTCCACCACAAGAGGTGACTCTGGAGTGATAGGAAAGAGTTGTCCAACTGAGCCAACTGGGATGACAGGTTGTACAGAAGGCATAGATTCCAAAATGGCAACGGCAGGTCCATACCCTGGAGAAAGTAAATGCTCTGAATCAAATGGGTTATACTTACTAACCCCCTCTACATTTGATAACAAAAGTGATAGGTACTCTTTGGAGTGCGGAGGTGCAGGGCCAGTAGTGAGGGGACCCCCACCTATGACGGAGGTTTCAGCCTCATCTTCCAGCAAGCTCACTGATGATTCCAAGTGGTACTGGGAGAGTACAGAAGTAGGGCCTAGTAGAATCAGGTTGGAAGTGTCCATAACGACCAGTGTCTCAGCTGGATATGTCACCACTGGATAAGAAACATGTTGGTGCCCCACAGTGATGGATTCATCAAGTTCTAGGATCTGAAGTTCAGTGGTACAATTAGGCTTGGTGGCACAGAGGCTGATAGACAACAGGAATGCAAGGATGGAGCATGTCCCAGATAAGGAGAGGGGAGGGTTATCACATATGCCAAGGGAAGTACCAGTATTATCTAGGTACTTGTGGAGAAGGGCCATTTTCAACTGTTCAAGTGATTCCAACCTTGATGCTCGCTCTTGAAACAGGCGCAAGTATCGAGCTTTAGTGAAGTCTCCTTGTGACAAGTGTACAAAGGAGTTATAGTCCTCAAAGGTAGCAGGGGGATACTCGCATGGCTTGACAAAGGTTTCCAACGCTGGGAGAAATTCCAGGAGGGATCTATTATTCTCACCCGTGGAGAGTAACCATTGGTGAGCTCCCTCTGAAATCTCATGGAGAAGCAGCTGGAGGAGGAGGATGTCAGCTAAGTCCTTGCCTTGAGACTTCTGGCAGGCTCTAAGGCTGGACAACGTGTTGAAGCTCTCATTATAAATTTGGAATCACATGAGAAGTGGAGAGTGAGACTGGTAGTGGCAGGTACTGCACACCTTATGAGCGTCTTGAGTGAGGGGAGCCGCGCAACACCCTCAGCACACCCTTTGAAGAAGGTAACAACCAAGGCCAGAAGGGATACAAAAGTACCAGCCCAGTGGACCGCTTCAACAGGTGACAACTCTGAGAGGATTGGACCAACTCTAGCCACCCAACAGTAGAAGAAACTCACAAAAAAATCTAGGCTTTTCTCAGATAGTGTCAGGAAAACTGGAGCGCAGGAGGTTGCTGGAGGGAAAGACACAGGCCAAAGGTGATACATCAAGGCCAAGTGACCCAACAAAATGAAGAGACATCCTAAACAGTCAGTATTGTGTTTCCATATAAATCTTTGGAGCAAAATGCATACCAAACTGGCCACAACCATCAGGGACAAAAAGCCCTGGGAGTTGGGAAGAATGGCGTAAGATCCAAGGCAAAGGTCAGAAAGATAGGAGGAGGCGGAGTCAGTGAATAGATGGCAGAGTGGGTGGAGGGCTCACATACAGCAGGGGGTGCAAACCAGAGCGGAAAATGAACTCCAGCCATCACAGATCTTCGAAGAGGTATGTTTTTTTGTTGAATAAAAAATTATACAGGAAATTGGCCCAAAATTTCTAGATTTTATTAGGGTGATCAGAATATCTGAGAAAAGCAAAGCCTTTTTCATCTTGGGACTTAATTTACAGGGGGTTGCTTCATGAAGATTCCTGTGGTTAACCATCTAGTACTAAAAAAAGATTCCTGTGGTTATTGAAATCTGATATAAGCTACAAATTCATTGTTCTTTAACAAAATCAAAGTTTTTTAAATTTGGCCAGATTTTTAACATCATGTTTTGTGATTTTCTGGGTGTTAATTTTGATTCCCACCTGGGTTTTTGCCTCAAATAAGCCGTTTTCATTAGCCCTGGCTGGCAAATCCAAAACCCATTTTTTGTCAATGACCTTAGATAGGTCATTGGTGACCCTTAGGTGTTCTGGTCTCTGCCCCAAGGGCCTGTTGGACTTGGCTTTAGAAGGATTTTAATTTCAGAAAATATGTCACTAGCTTTGACAATTATAAAACCTATCTTGTTTAATAACAAAGAAAATATAAATCATATTTAGAAAAGTCTAATTTTTATAGACTACTTACAGTTCTTTTCCTTTTTATATGTTACTTACCCTTGTTATAAGGTAAAAAGTTTTGCTAAAGCATGTAAACATAATTTTTATTGCATAAAACTTGAGTAACACATAAAACTATGAAAAACCTTTTAATATTATCCCAAGCACATATCTTCTATAAGCAAAATGTATCGACCTTTTTATCAATTGTTATGGCATCTTATATTTCTACAACTGACTCCTTTATACTTATTTTGCAACTAAGCACTTTTAACTGAACTAACTTTTCTTTGTTTTTAAAATATGACTTAAAAAAGCATATGTAGAAACATGATGGACTGGTACCTTTAAAGCTTTTTATGTCATTTAATATGACATTTTGCTTTTATATATGAATGCTTTTGACACAGGTCAAATATTGCTGTTGCTGCTAAGATTATAAAAGCACCATATAGATATAATGACCATTAAAATTTTATGGTGCTATTTCACTATAAAATGGTGCTAATAAAGAATTATATTTTATGCATGGAATATAAGGATGAATAATTGCTAGCCCAAACATAAAACAATAGAGTTTATAGTTAGCTCTAAAATTTGATACTATGCCTTATGAAATAATGTTGAAATTGCCACGCACTTTTTTAATGTTTTTACTTTATTTACTTTCTCCTATGGGATATCCTTTAGGTTATCATCAGTTATAAACCACACATCCTCTGGCAAATTTGTATCACCGATGAATCTTTATCTGCTAGCCGATTTACCCAGCGTTGCTTGGGTTTATTTATTACCAGACGGTTCTAATCGATTATTTTTGGCTTTTATATCGCAAATGACGATCGGTAAGTTTAGGAGGTGATTGAATCTGTCGAATTAACGAATAACTGCCAAACCACTTAACTGAAATAATGTATCGATTCTCGTTAAAATTATTTTATTTTTTTTATATCTCATATAAAATTTTTATTTGTATTATTGAGATTTAAAATCTAGCTACGGTGGTTGTCCCATTCTATGAAATATCTATGCCAAGTTTGGTTGAAATTGCTTCAGTAATTTAGGAGGATATGTGGAGCATACCCACATACATACATGGATATATACAATGTCCTTTATTTATAAGTTAAACATGGATAAGGAATTAAAACCATAATTTCCTTTACAGTTGAGCAATTTATCTGCTTGGATACTCCATCTATCACTAAGTGCAATTTTGAACTGTGAACTCGACAATTTCGATCCTTGAACGCACAGTTAAGATCATATGACAAGAATTCTTCCACCGCCGAATTCAGGAGTGTGTGGCTGCGAAATGATTGGTTTGATTAGCCAAATGAGAGTATGAGACAAACTGACATAAGCAGATCATGAACGTTATGGTAAAGGGTTAAATTGATGTCCATCTAATTAATTTTTATAATCCTTAAGGATAATGCAATTTTGTAAGTAAGGTTGTGGCACTTTAATTCCAGATTCAAGTGCACATGGTTTGGTATATAATAGTTGATCGATAGGCTTGAAAACCCAGGATGAAGTACAGTTTATTCACGCTATTTTCAAGTCTTTTGGCTTTGGCACTTGGGGCCGCGATCAGCAACTCTGCTGGGGCCGCGAATGCCGACCGCCTTGCTGCGCTCACTTATGATAACGTCAATTTACAGCTGTATAGCGCCGAAATTCTGCAAAAGCATCAGGCATATCACGAGGCATTCAGTGCCTGCACTGAACTCAACTGCATTCTCGCAACCACCAATAAATTTATCGACGACACTTTAAAAAGTTACACTTCGACCTCACTAGCATATCTATTTGATCCCATCAGTAAGGAACTAGGTACCATCTTGGACCCCAAAGTACGAAGGGCCCGCGTATTGGAAGTTAAACGTCTGCTCGAAAGGTATGCTAGGATGAAATACCTATATACAACCCAACAGCCTACCATGATCAGCAACTTCGCATTGAGCCAAACCCGTTACATTTTGAGCCTCAAAAACATAAACAATGCTCACGAGAAGGAGAGGAGATCATGGACCGAATTAGAGCTAAATCGGAAGATATCCTGGCCAACCTCGCCGAGCTCCATAATAGGAGTCTGCATTTTATAATCAGTTTTATTAATGAGGTAAATGTTGCCAAACATGGACCTGATTTCGTCAGGAAGCCGAGGAGTACTCTGGGCAAAAGATTGTGCAAAAAGAAAGTTCCTTTTTGATATAACGAAGAATTGTGTTGCGGATAATTCATTTTCTCCATCTCATTAAATTATTTTCAATTTATATTTTTTCTAAATTTTTAAATGCGAGGTTAGTATTATTTGTTTCTGGTAGCTTTAGCACCGCTTACGGTTGTTTAGCATCTGTGCTGGTGTTATTCAAACATAAATTTTTAAAGCGAAACTAATTCCAACTCGCTGACTTGATTTTGCCTCAATCAGCTGTAATTTCCTAATTGCAATTGCCTGATTGGCAAGGATGTGACATTAATATTCTGGTTTTAATTCCACTTTGCCCCTGAACTATCCGTAGTTCAATCCGAAATTGCATGCTAACACCAAAGTGCTGAACCTTAGTACTGCCCGTTAATGCCGAAACTTTCGGGACTTAATTTAAAATGAAAGTGGCACATTGGACTACGCATTCAATAAGCTCGCATTGATGCTATCCATACCTGACATTAATTAAAACCCAATTAACTGATATCCAATGGTTTTATTAATTAACCTCAGTAAGAGGTAACTTAGATTGAGATGATATAATATTCATAGTCTCACTTCTCTATCAAAAAACATTTAAACAATATATAAGATTTGTATTCAAGTACTCATTGAAGACACAAACCATTAAAGTATATATGTTTGATCCGTTCAGTTTTTTTCTTATTTGGTCAATTATAAATCTTATAGCTAGTCCATTAGTTTGTATTCAAGCTTATTATAATTCAGATCATTTTCATCTTTTTGTTTATAAGCTTTTTAGTGGTATCTTTATTCTCATCAATTAGAATTTTCAGTGCGCCAAGTTTAAACTATGCTTTGTAATAAAATAAGCAGGCTTCCCATGATTTGCAAGGGTGATTTTTATACTTTTACTTTACTTTGGTTTAGACTTATACTCTATACTGGCCTTCTAAAACACTTTAACAACCCTTAATTTAGAAACCAGATTTAACCTAGTCATCATTGTAATATAAGATGTAATAGCTCTTTATTAATAATCTAGATATCTTTTGTTTTATGAGTGAGCCCACTGTCCAAAGTTAAACAACTTTTTAATAACTTTACCAAAAATAAACAGCGTCTCTTAATTTAAATATGATTTTCAAAAGTATAGCTCTTTCCATATATATAAGTTTGAATTTTCTTATTCTCTATGATCAGCTCATCTATATACAACGTATATTTAGCTTAATAAAGTTTTAAAAGATTAAAGATAGATATATGTTTTATAGTCTGACTTTAATATAGTTTTTTGATAATAGAAATTGGGTTACTAAATAAGTAAACCTATCTAAAAGATGCCATCTAGTACTAAAAAAAAAAGATGCCAAACTTCATTATATAGGTTTCTAATTTGATATAGATAAAGTACTTAGTAAAATCTATCTAGTAACTATCATACTCTAAATGATATAATTAAACAAAAAATAACTATAAATCTTTTATTAGATAAAAAGAATTTAAAATAAATATATGCTATACCAAGAGTTATAAGATTGAATTTTGTAAAGTCAGGTTTAAAATGGAAATCTATTGGCTACAAAGTTTAGACACAACCACTGTGCTAATAGATCCAAATTTTATATAGATATTTCTTACTGATCATAGTAATAGTATATACTGTATAGACAAAAACATAAAATTGTTACTAGCAAGTTATATCTAAGTATGACAAAGCTTTTTTCTGTTTTAACTTATATTTAGATTTAAATTATAAAAGTTAAAGATATTTCTCAAAGATTGCTTTTTCTATAAGCCAATCTTACAAGTATAATAGTATACAATGTTAATAATTGAGATAGGATGATTAGATTATAGGGTCTTGTATATTGCAACAACATGATTTGATATTATCTAAAGTTATGATTTCTATGCATATCTTAAGTTTCATTATATTAAGATAATTTTAGACTCTTTATAAAATGATTTTGATAAATTCAGCCTTGATATACAACTTACCAAAAGTTATTGTATTGGACCTCCAACGCTATTCAACTTAGAGATCTAAGGCTCATGCTCTTAGGCCTGTTTAATAACCAATAGTTTTGGACCTCCAATGATAATTTTTTTGGGACTTAGATAATTATTTTCTTGGAGAATTTATTCAGTTTAATCTACAAATTTTTATTTACTTAAAACAAACAAGATGAAAAGTAAGACAGATTTGAGTATAAGGCTCAGGTTTATAGAGACCATTTTAAGAACTGGAATAATCATCACAGATATTAACAATGTTGGTATAATTTGAAACAAACGTTCAGGTGAATTATGGTAATGACGCATATATGACAATGTAAAAGAAGAACATGAAAGAATATTGTTTGAATTGGCGCGGGGGCACCAAATTTCAGTGCACAGGTTGCTACACTTAATAATTAAGAACTGTTAGATGAAAGTAATCTTAAAACTTGCAATAAAAACCTTTTTTGTCAATAGGACCTTTTATTTTAAAACAAATAATCACACTGTAGCATATCCTACTGAAAATGGCTCTTTAGCTTACTAAAGTAAGTCTTTTTTGCTTTAGGATTTTTTAAGCAATGTGGGGAAAAAATCCACTTAGAATTGGCAATCCCACCTAGATATGCTCATTTCAACTCTAGAGTTCTTATTGGTGCAATTTTATGGTTACTAAGAGGCACCTAAAAGTTGTAAACTAGAGGAGTAATATCCAAATTAGTTTAAGGGAGCAAATGATATGAGCTCAGGGCATTCTTATAGTAAGTTGAAATAAACTCATTGCAATTGAGAATCTAGCGAATGGCCATAATAAAAAAGGGTTTTATTTTCCAAACATTATATGCTGGTAGTGGGCAAAATGGAACATTAAGATTATGGTAAATAATAGTGGAATGAACCCTGAGACCCTGATCCCAAGTGATCACTAAATTGAGGCAGCAAAAGTTGCACTAGCAGGGATTAAAAATTTAATCTACCATCATAATTATTATAAACAAAGGTGCTGAGGTGAATCAATAAAAGTAAATTAATGAAAAATTTTGGCACACCCTATAAAACTGGGGCCCACAAGGCAAATTAAAGTATAGTAGCCAGTCAAATCCTTTTCTATATATTTAAAAATAGAAATTTTAAATGATATTATATATCCAGATGGTTGGTCAAACCAGTTTGCAACAGATGTCTTTCAGGTTGTTATACTTCTTGGTAAAAAAAGTTTAATTTTATACCAAACAAACAAGTTTAGTTAAACATCCCAATTATCTTTTGTTTTTTCTGTAGATAGTTTAGTAGAATTTAATAAGAGTTTAAAAGGCAAGCGGCTATATTTTTTTTACAGTAATAAGGAATTTAGAGTTTCTCATAATCTGCACTATCATCATCTCTTGTCATTATACAAGGGAATAAAAGACCTAAAACACAATAAGAGACCTATAACCTGTTATAACCCAGTCTCCCACATTCTAGTGTTGGACATTCTTCTCAACTTTCAAAAAGAATGTTGGAGGTAAAAATGCCCCTGAATCCACTACTATGATCAGCCAATTACATGTCCAATCTTCTAACAATACTATGGTAAATGAGAATATGAGTATTTTCGGCCAAAAGTTCCTGGAGGATTCCTGGTGAAACCCTACCCATCAGAAAAACCTGTTTTATAATCGAAATCTGCTTACTAAGGTAAAAACTGATAGTAGTATTGCTCTGACTCCTCGGCCAAATTTGGGGCATTCATTACATGGTTTTTCCTCAGCCACATCCCATTCCATACCAGTTCCACATGAGTTTATTCTCCCCCAAAGTGAGAAGATTTTACCCGCCAGTGATTGGGTGCAATTTATCAAATCATTACCACACAGGTTTGTTTTGCCTCAGAAAATTTTCCCTCATTCTGATAGGCCAAAAACCTATTTTTCCTAATTCAGACGACTAAGTTTTTCAATACTATATCCCTAAATTCACAAGACCCCAATAATTGAACTAGTTAAAATAGGGAATACTAGGATTGAGAGGGAGTTTTTTGGCTTGCCCCACTTAAATAAAAAATAATCATAAAAACTTTAACAAAGCATTTATTATTACTTTTATTTTAAGATAAGTTTTATATATTTAAGAAATATTTGTAACATCTGTTGGTGGATCCCACAAACTGGTGCTCACTACAGGGGCTCACCCTGTATACTTCAATAAAGTATAAAAGCAATGGAGAGTGTCACCTGTTGGGTGCAAAATGGAGAAGGAGCTGAAGATGATGATTGGATGGACAGCCCTACCCCTTTGATGTCTGAAGAAGAACAATTTGAGCGCATATCAATACCTGAGTCTCACCACATCACTTGGCTGGCCACCAAAGCCATGAGGGATCTTACCCATGGCATCCTTAACCCTGGCGACATTGCATCCTGCGAATAAGCATTGTTGGTAGAGGAATGCCACTTGTTTCTCTATGAGACTAGTGCTCTCCCAGAGACCTACAGTCAGCTCACAAATTTGACCACCTACATATGCAAGTTTGCTCACCCCGCTTTGGTCCACATGATGCATCTCTTAGCTGTCCATCAAGAAGAGCTTCATCGACACCTAGATACCCATGCAGCTCTGAATTTAGCCTATGATAAGTTGTACCAACTGACCTCCAAACACCTAGGAGCAGTCAGATCTGGTGTGGAAGCTAATCATAACTTCATCATTCAGCTACATGACCAACTTGCTACCATGGACACTGGGATTGTAAAGTATGTCAAGGAGGCTATGAAGATCTTTAGGGATGAACTGAACGCTTTTACTGCTAGCACTCATTCAATGCTGGAGGAGTTTGCTAAAGAACTTGAAAAGCACAATGAGCAAATGCACTGGGACCTTCTAGTCCCCATCTCCGCCCCTCAAGTTGAATATGAACAGCGTGTGGCTGTGGTGGAGCGACAGTTAACCCAGGCCTTTTCACATGTTGATGAGCTCAAACGCCATCTGCTGCTTGAACCATCTAGCGCCACCTCCACCCTTGCAGCCAAGGTTGTTCAGATAGAAAAGGAGCTAGCTCTTAAAGCTTCATTTGAAAATACCAAATATTTGGCGCATCGCCTGAATGAATGTGAAACTGAAGTGAAAGTGATAAAAGCCTCACTGGAAAGCCCTGTGCTGTTGAAGGAAGTATTTAGTCAATTAATGCAGGTCAAGCGGAAGTATGAGCAGATCAAGGATGGAGTACAAGGCCCAAGCTTACACCCTCATGACAATGAAGGGTGTAAACAAATGAAAGAAGAGTTGAAGAAACGCGTGGAAGCCATGGAAGCTGCTCAAACAAACCTAAGCTCGCTGGTGTCACAACTCCGCTTCCAAGTCAATGCTTTGGAGAGCTGAGTGGAAGATCTTGAAATTCACAAACTGGGGATTGAAGCTCGACTGAGACTATGTGAATCTGGGCCCCAAGAAGCCCTCTCCAAAATGAAAACCCAGCTCAAAGCCATGCAAGACCAGTTCAATTGCCTCTCACGCACCTTTGACCAGTTAAACTATCACTCTGAAACCCCAGAAACAGAAGCTCCAGCTATTCATACCCTTACTGGGAATGACTTTAGTTCATTCAAACCAACGTTCAAAGACAAGTTTATCCCCGGTGAGGGTAGCATTGCTTCGTTTTTATATGTTTACGAAGCGGCTATGGAAGGGGCAACTGATCATCAGAAGGCCAAACATATTCTTTCCTGTTTGGGCCACATGGCACAGGAGGTGATGGTCCCACATATGGATGCTCTTAGCACCTGGTCCGAGGTTAAAGAGGCCCTCATAAACACGTTCAGCTCAAAACAGGCTTTAAGCATGAAAAAGCAAGCCTTTATGCATATGAGCATCCAAAAGGGGAGTCAGTGGTCGCCTTTGTGGAATGATTCTATATGGAAGCACAGACGTTGTTAACTTCAAAGATGTTGACCTTGGATGACGCTGTAGCTGCTGTTTTGACTGGAGTGGCATCTCACCCTCCTTTGGCGATGCACATCACCTCAGTTAAACGTTATTTCCATACCATTCAAGATATCAAGGAGGCGTTACTAGATGTCGCTGACTTCCATAAGCCTGAAGTTTCTTGTGGAGCAGTATCCCGCCCTCACGTTTTAGCCATTGAGGATCCAAAGCCCAAGCCTCAGGTCATGGCTATTGAAGACAAGAAGGAGCCCCTTCAGATAATGGGCCCTGAGGAGCAAAACCCCAAAGCAAAACGTCCTGAACGCCCTCAGTGCGAATACTGCTACAAGTTTGGACACAAGGAGGCTGTGTGCTGGAAAAAGAAAGCTGATGCGGAGAAACAGGAGCAGGGAAAAGAAATGTTGGCATAGGGAGAGGCACACCTATTGCTGACAAATCTCATGTGCCTGACTCATTTAAACAACTTATGCCAATACCTCATGTTACCAATACCCCTGGGGATGATTCTGAGGGGGGTATGGATGAGGTTGGCTATTTCGTTGTAGGAGTACCCGCTGAAGTGGAAGTCCCAATCGCTTGAACGCTGGAGGAGTAGATGAGGCCACTATACCTGAAGAGACATATCTCCACCAAGTTCTAGGGGAGCCAGCCATTATTGACACTGCCAGCGATGCGGATGAGGTCTTGTATAACCTTATTCGCCCTCTCCAGCATGGCCATACCATACAGTCCATCCTGGAAAATTATCCTGAGACTGCGCACAAATTAACTTCCACTTTCCATCTCAAGGAGGTCTTAGCGCTATCGCCAAATTTTGGGGGATACTTACAAAGGTCGAAGTGGTTATCCAAAAAGTTTGGGTGATGGCCATCCTAGATACAGGCTCCCTGGTGAACGTAATCTCCTCCAAGTTGATGAAAAAGATCAAACTTGCACCTGACTTGGAGTACAACCAAGAATTTGAAACCGCTGGTCCCTACAACACTCATGCACTTGGTGCTTACTCGTCCCTTCCCATTTGTATTGGGAAGCTTATTCTATTGGCCCCTGCAGTGGCTTTGGATAACAACGCCTATGATATGCTCATAGGTACTCAGTTTATAATTGAATATGAAGGTATTATCAATATGAAGCAGGGGTTCCTGTCATTGCTCAATTATAAAGTCCCCTTAGTTCTAGCCAATAAAGAACCCAGCAAGAAGGAACACTCTTGCATGGTTGAGTAACCGCTTTCCGCTCTACTTGTACATTTATACCACCTCTGGGCGAAATACAAAGAAATTGCCTGATTCAGTGGAGGCTATCGAAGGTATTCCGTTTTATGCAGCTGATGAGGTGGTGATTAAGCCAGGTGAACATCGAGTGATAGACACAAAAATCACTCTCAAAATCCCTCGCCACTGTTTACTACACCTCCTAAGCATTGAGGGTGTTAGCCCTTTTGAGCCTTGAGTATTTCCTGGAATTTTAGACCCAGCCTACCAGAGGCCTATTACTCTATAGTTGGGAAACCTCACCAAAAAGGACATAATTGTAAAAAAGCATCAGGAGGTGGGCCGAGGGTTTTTACTTCGTGTGGAGGAAGTTGAACAAATCCACTCCATTGGCTCGATGGCAGATTTAGGCCTGCCCACAGATAACCTGGTATGTACCTTACCAAATGTCCATATCTCAGATGAGCTGACCTTAGATGAGTTAGAGAAAGTGCATACTCTCTTAGATGATTATAGTGATATATTATCGAAGTTGGACAATGATTATGGCCACATGAAGGGCTGGTGCCACTCCATCGATGTGGGTGATGCCCATCCCATTAGATCAAAAACTTACTCCAAGTCAAAGGTGGAGGAGAAACAAATGAGGATGGAACTCACACAGTTATTAGACGCGGGGTTATTAGTTCCTTCACAAAGCCTTTGGTCCTCCCCCCTTTTGCTAAGTAAGAAGAAAAATGGAGGTCATCGGATAGTTATGGACTATTGCAGGTTAAACAATCTTATGAAAAAGGATAGCTATCCTATCCCACACATTGATGACGCCCTGGCCCAGCTTTCAGGTTCAAATTTTTTCTCCGCCATGGACTTGGCCAGTGGTTATTGGCAAATGGATCTATCCCCCCAAGACCAGGATAAATGCGCTTTGATATGCAGTGAAGCTCTTTTCCAGCCCACGTGATTACCCCAAGGGTTGTGCAATGCACCTGCTTCTTTCCAGCATGCGATGGATCACATTTTGCAGGATTTTAAGTTAGCATGCATCATTGTCTATCTTGTTGACATTACTGTATTCTCAAAGTCCTTTAACGAACACCTTGATCACCTAAAGGAGGTGTTTCAATGCTTACAAAACTCAAATATCAAGTTAAAACTTTCAAAGTGTTTTTTAAAAGAAATTAGACTTTCTCAGAAATACCATTTCTCGAGAGGGTATTCAACCCATACAAGATAAGGTTGAAGCAATTGCCAGAATGCCTCCCCCCAAAAATTCTACAAAATACAGGTATTTCTAGGGATGATGGGGTATTACCATCAGTTCATCCCTAAGTTTTCCCAACTCAGTGAGCCCCTTGTTCGTTTACTGAAGAAGAATATCCCTTTTCAATGGGGCACTGAACAGAAGGCTGCTTTTGAAACAATGAAGCTGCTGCTACAAAAACGGCATATCCTAAGGCATCCTGATTATGGAAAACCGTTTATTTTGTTTACAGAAGCCTCAGACTACGCCGTTGGGGCCATCCTAACCCAACTGGATGAAAAAGGGGTAGATCATCCTGTCTCATATTTCAGTAAGATGCTATCAAAGGCGGAATGCAACTATAGTGTTACTGAAAAGAAGTGTCTTGCCATTCTACTAGCAGTGAATCATTACCGCCCTTTCTTGTATGGGACCCCTTTTACTGTAATTATGGACCACGCATCTTTAAAATGGTTGCAAAACATGAAGGACCCTACGGGGTGGTTAGCTCAATGGGCTCTAAAGCTCTAGCATTATGACATGAAGATCAAACACCGAGCTGGAACCTGTCACATGAATGTTGGTGGGTTAGCGCGGCTACCCATCCTCCACTTAGATAACAGTGAAGCGGAGTGGCTGTATGATCTTTTAATGACCCCAAATAACTGGAAGGATGAGGATGAACCCATACAGAGAATGTTGACCCAGCACTCCCATAACACTAAAGTAGAAAAACGGGAAGTTGTATAAACAAGTAGGGGCGAAATGGTTGCCTTACCTATGGCCCTTGGAATGCATACCTGTTATTCTGGAAGCTCATTCAACCTTAGGCCATGGAGGAGCAAAGAAAACCTGCAAGTGGATTAAGGATCGGTACTTTTGGGAGGGAATCATGGAAGCCATCATTAAAGTCTTAGATGCTTGCCTTACATGTAAGAAGCAGTCTCAGTTCAAGACTAGATACCAATATCAGCCAACTACCCCGCAACAGCTGTTCCATACCATAAGCTTGGATATAGTAGGGCCGCTTCCTCAGACCACAGGTGGAAACAGATATATCTTGATAGGTATCAACCATTTCATGAAGTGAGTTGAAGCCGTGGCGTTGCCAGCCCAAACTGCTAAGGCCACTGCAACCTTTCTCCATCAAAATATTTTCACTTGACATGGGTGCCCTCAAGTACTACTCTGTGACAATGGAAAAAACTTCACCTCCAGAGTAGTCAAAATCTTGGCTACCTTCATGGGAGCCCAGCAGCTATTCTCAGCTCCATATAACCCATCAACCAATGGTATGGTGGAGCGAGCCAATGGCACTTTAGTTCCCATCCTATGAAAAATGGCCTCGTCTGACCCTCTTCATTGGGATCACTATCTCCCTAGTGCTCTTATGGCTTATTGAATTAGCTATCACTGGATTTTGAAAATGTCCCCTTTCCGAGTTTTGTATGGTAGGGAACCAGGCATACCTGCTCTTTTAGCTAAGGATGTCTTCTCTAGTGGAGAGGAACCTGAAAAAGCCATGCGGAGGTTAGCTAACCACATCATTCAGCTTCAATCAGAGGCTATGACCAACCTAGCCAAAACGGTCACTAGAGAAGGCCAAGCTGCCAATGAGCTTTGGGCCCCCCTACCTTCATTCCAAGTGTCAGATATGGTCTTATATTATCACAATCGCATAACTCCTCAAAGTGGCAAACTTGGATCAATCTGGGAGGGGCCATTTATCATCACATATAAGAGAGGAAATGAGTATTCTATAACGTCTTTGGCTACATGAGTTGCCATAAACTGGGTACATGGCCGCTTCCTACAAACCTACACTCCCTCTCAACATTCTTGAGGGGGGCAATGTCAGACATTCTCCTTCTCAACTTTTGAAAAAGAATGTTGGAGGTAAAAATGCCCCCAAATCCACTGCTACTATCAGCCAATTACATGTCCAATTTTCTAACAAAACTATGGTAAATATGTATATGAGTATCATCGGCCAAAAGACCCTGGCGGATTCTCAGTGGAACCCTACCCATTGGGAAATCCTGTTTTATAATCAAAATCCGCTTATTAAGATAAAACTGATAGTAGGATTGCTCTGACTCCTCGGCTGAATTTGGGTTGTCCATCACATGGTTTCCCCTCAGCCACGTCCCATTCCATACCAGTTCCACACAAGTTTGTTCTCGCCCAAAGTGAGAAGATTTTACCCTCTGGTGATTGGGTGCAATTTATCAAATCATTACCACATGGGTTTGTTTTGCCTCAGAAAATTTTCTCTCATTCTGATAGGCCAAAAACCTATTTTTCCTAATTCAGATGACTAAGCTTTTCAATACTATAGCCCTAAATTCACAAGGCCCCAATAATAAAACTAGTTAAAATAGGAAATACTAGGATCAAAGAGGGAGTTTTTTTGGCTTGCCCCACTTAAATAAAAGAAAGCATAAAAACTTTAACAAAGCATTTATTATTACTTTTAATTTATGGTAAGTTTTATATACTTTAAGGAATATTTATGTTATCTGTTGGTGGATCCCACATCTAGTACTAACTAAAAGGAGCTATCTCAGGCTTTCATCATGAAAAATGTGAACTATGAAAAGAGTTCTCCTACTAAACCACACTAACTAGAGCATGTATCAGATTGACAAAGCAACCAAACTTTCATTTCACTAATGGACAAAATAAGCTGGCTGAAGACTAACAAATTTAGGGCATCTAATTCAGAGGGTTGAAACAGCTTTGTTAAAGCAGTGAAAATATAGATTCAAGACAGAGCTTTGGTTAGAAAAATAAAGCCTATCATATCAGCATGCTAAAGTACTACAACGCTGTGCTTATTTAAAACAGAGTACTTTGATGGATAAATAAAGATTAGCTCATTAGTCAAAGTCACTTTTTTCAGTGATTTTAAGTGTATAGCCACATTCCTAATATAAATAATGATAGAAGAGCTAAATTCTATAAAAATCTACAAGAAGGTTAGATACTAAGATTCTATATTGTATTCCACAAACAGTCAAGCCACAGTTACTTCAAAAACATGATAAACTAAGGAACCTGATTTTAACAACTTAAAGCCTGCAAACCAACCTGTGTTTTTTAAAAGTACAGGAGTGTTTCCTAAATTGATGGTTTGAAATGGCCATGCAAGATACTATAAACTATATAATAGCTTCTGCAGTTAATTAATTTGTCAATAGGGTATAGAGGTAGTGATGCCTCACCTCATCCTCAACTTTAATTATGATGAAGTATGCAAAGATATTTTATGAAAGTAAAATCTATCAAATAATTGGCTACTCAAAATTTAAACCTTAAATAAACCTTTTATAGGGTTGTAATGATAACCAACTTTTGCTGAAAGGCTTTATTGCAAAGCTAAAGTGTTATTAGGGTCCAAGGTCATGATTAGCTTTAATAAGATACTTTACATTGAGAAGACATGCCATTTTGTCAGCTGTTAAGTACTTTATATAGTTCATTTTTTAATAATTAATCAGCTGTAACATCAATGGTTAATTAAGAGATGCCATATTACCTTTAAATCTTACCGTTAAATTCAAACAGATTATCAAAAACACTCATGGCTAAGAAAAAAATATTCTGGATAAAGCAATAATAATTTAAATTAGTGCCTACGCAATTAACTGAAGGAAAAAACCAGCTAGCCACTTTTCTTGATTTCACCTCATACAATTGTCATGTTAGTAGTATAGACTAAGATCACCAGACAAAAATAATTTTTTGGCGTACATACCTTTTTTATAAAGAAAATAAAGAACCTTTAGAAAAAGTTTTGGATCAATAGAGACAAGGTGCTCTATTCATTCTGAATATAAAATTTCACCACCCTTTCAATCTATGTAATTTAATATTTATGTGTAGGTAGATCTACTACATGAAGTTATTACTTGCATTACCCATGTAGTTCCAACTAAAAGGCTGCACTAAAAGTACAAGTGGAATGGTGGTCCAAAAACCTATACCTGACATTTTTTGGATTTACCACAAGGCTATATTATCAGATTTGCTTCTGATTTTCCGCATAAAAGGGGCTAGTGCTACAAGGGACTTGAGAAAATCTATTGTCCCTTTGTTGTCAAACAACTGGATAAATATCAATTTTATTGATCATATTAGTAGTCTTGCACTAAATACAAACGTTTGCTTCACTTAAAGTTAGACTGTTGCACGTTGATAAAAACGTGAGAGTTTGAGATATAAAGACAGCATCTCACCTATATATACTGTCTTTATACATGTAGTAAAGAAATCTATGGATAGACTCAGATTAGATTAATGCAATGGTATGAAATGACAGAACCTTACAGCACAAGAAGTCTAGGCATATACATTGCCCTACCCCTCCATTTTAGGCCCCTAATAGTCATCACTCCAGCAATTATGCTACCAAAGTATTTATATTATTGATCAGTGCAAGTTTTATTTATCCTCATGGTATCCTGCAACTTCCAGAAAACTCTAAATATTTCATAGATTATTTTTTCTGTGTTGTAATTGAGATCATATATAAAACTGAGATCAAAGGATATATATTACCTTGATTGTAGGATAGTATCTAACTTATAAAAGTCTAGCTGAAATGATTTCAGCTTAAGATACTGCCCTTAGGGTTTAAGCATCTACACTTACATATACTTTAAGAAGTTTTTGTACATATTGATGCCTCAATTTCATTACTGACTTTGTCCTTATACAGATGGTGAGATGGTAAGATCATCCAGTAATTTTAAAATTGTGACAGTTATTATACTAGGATAATTAAACTTTCTTTGTGTTTGGAAAGCATCTTTTCCTATAATTGAACGCACAGGAATAAATTTCTGTTTAATAGAATGAATGAAAATGACATATTTTAGTATTTTTTAGCACTAATGGTGCCCAACCCAAAAAGGGGAGCTGCCACACATCAACATATTTTAGTATTGTGCATACCAAGCTTTTTACATTAATAACAGATGTTATATAATTATAGCATTAAGGATTTTATTAAACTAATTTATAGCAATTACTAGTACAATAAAAGACTTTTTATAATCAGAAATATATCATGAACATAACTTTAGAGACAGGCAATGGGAGGCAGTTAGTAATTATCATATTAAAATCTGGTCATGGAAGGTTTATATTGTAATATTTGTAATTTTAATATTTAAACCTTACTTACTATGCATACATAAGGCTCATTATAAAGATAAATAATATAGGGAGTCTAAATAAGGTCTTAGTAAACTCAATAATTATACGCAGCTTTTTAGTGTCATTGTCCTGGACTGCCAAAGTTTCTCAGCTTGAGGCTTTAAAAATCATAATATTAAGTCTATTACAAGATCAAATCTCACACCTTTATTTCTAGTTCTCATAAAGCTTTTAGTCATATATCCTTGAAGCTAATAAGGTTCTTCCCTTTGAAGTTGCCAAATTTTATATGAGTTTAACCAAACTCTCAAGAATGCAATGTGGATTAGAGGGCCTATATTTATTTAAGAACATGTTAAAGACAAGTCTAATTATTCTGGATATTAAAAATAAAGATATAAATGAGAAACAAGAAAATTTCTTTAGTTAAGCATAATAAAAAATAAAAAAGAAATAACAAGAATTTGAAAGATCATATGAAAAGTTACTAAGTTTTTTGAACATAATATAAGTCCTACTTTAAACAAACAATCTATTAAGACAAGTAAACTATTTTTGTCCTATTTAGTTAGTTTTAGGAGAACTTAAAA